>UNSF01000300.1:0-14978 GCA_900538255.1 Ulva mutabilis
CCTAGCCGATAGCGGCGTGGGACCTAGTGGGGTAGGCAGCGTGTCGTCGGACGACCTGCTGCACTTGATCCATCCTCGTGATCGTGCAGCGGCTGCATCTTGCCCTGAGCAGTACAATGCTCATAGGAATCAACTCCAGGCTGCGGCTGATCGGCAGCCCTCAGCTAACCACGCAGCACGTGCTTATTGGGACTTCAGGCTGAGAAGCCTAGCAGCGGCTCGCCTGAGTGCCACGGAGAACCCGCGTCGTCGAGAAGGAGTCGATACTCCCTCCAAGCGCTACAAGCCGGCCTGGAGTGGAGCGGCGTACTGAAGCCGCATACCTCGGACAACAGGCGTGAGTCAGACGCGCTTGCGAGTGATGCTGGCCCAGTGGCCAGTATGGCTGTGGCAGCGACGTCTGCAGCAGGCCTGGCAACCTCGGACATGCAGGCCTCAGGCCTGCAGCCCGGTATATGCCTCCCTCCTGCAGAGCTGCAGGAGGACACGAGGCATTCCCCGCGGGCACTGGGGGCGGCCACAAGCATTCCAGGTCTCCCATCGGCCATGGCTATGTCTATGGCAGATAGCCCACCCCCGATCCCCCTAGAGAGGCCCGATGTTGAGTCCGGCGGTATGCCGGCTCAGTCAGAGGCCCTCCCCCCCCATGATTACCTACAGAAGCTTGCCATAGCAATGGGCGGTACGGTACACCAAGTGCCCAAGTCTCGGGTGGGGGTTCGAAGCCAGTGCCTGTACGCCCCCGTTGCCCCTACACTGGGCGAGGGCAAGTGGTTGCCGCGCGGGCTGACCTCAAACAGCCCCTACGGCCAGATGTTCCCCAAGCAAGCCCGACACAGGGCCGGCCCCCTTCCTCCCACCGCGAACCTTCGGGCCAAGAGGACCCTTAAGTTGATGGAGCCGCAAGAAGAGGCTGCCAGCGTCGAACATCCCCCTGCCGATGGGCGATCCCCGATCGTCAGTGCACCACCCCAACGAGGTGCAACCCAAGCGGCTAAGAAACAGAAGCCGTTTCATGCGCCGCAGAAGCGCCCAGCGGCAGGGTCGACGCGCGCGCTGCCGATGCCATCGACCTGGTCGACGTGGATGATGAGGAGCCCACACAGCCATACACGGTATGTTCTGTTTGACTGCCACCTTCACCCCCCCCACCCCCCTTCCCCCCCCCCCCCCCCCCCCCCGCCATTCACACCCCACGTATTGAGTTACAGTTTGCGTCGCGGGTGCAGAAAAATGTCAAGATCCGACTGAGCAGGGGAGTCACGGAGGATTTGCACTGGGAGTGCGGTCACTCAGATGTTTGCTCGCTCTTGCCACGAGGACAGGTGACCGCCAGGGCGCTGGACTTCATGTCCTCCCAGACTCTCGCGCGAGACTGGAGTGACAAGGACTACATACTTACCGATACGGTCTCGATGGGGCACATCCTCCAGAAAGTGACCGTCGACAAGAACCCGCGGCCCATTCGGAAGTGGGCCACGCCAATGATGTCTTCCGCCAAGGCGACGTGTGAGAGATTCCGCCATAATCCACCACGAGATTGACAACGCTCATTGAGCTTTGGTGGGCAATCTTCCATCCGGTGCCGCCTCCCTGCAACCCCATGAACCAACCTACCACGCTGATGTAGTAACCTGGATGTACGACCGGATTTCAGAGTAACTGACGCCACATATTGCGGCTTTGCAGGTCCGGCCTGTATCGGTGGACAGAAGTTCCAGCCAGGAAGTTCAGCGCAAGGACCATCGCCCTGGCTGGGCGAGGTCACCGTGAATTAGTACATGTGACAGCCTGGGTCGACGGGGGACACAATAGCGAAGCTGGTGTTGGACATAGTGGGTGGCCGGCAATGACCAACCATCTCGGCGCCACCGGCAAGCCGTTGTTAGAGCAGGAGTGAAGACCTGGCGGTGTGTGGGCTCTACCAACCTGAAGCCAGCCAGATGCGTGTATGCCACGGCGCACATGCACTGGGACAATAACATGTACCCAACATAACTGACACTGAAGCCACGGTCTGGCGCTGTGTGCATGCATGTGGATATCACCTTGTCACATGTATGGTCGTCCATACCAAACTAATCCCAGCTCAGGGGATTCTGCATGCATGCAGCCGCAGGGCAACTTGCCATGTCAACAGCCAACATGCTGACATGCAGATTCCCACCGGCTTAAGCCCCAAGCAGCCGGATGTGTTCTCATGCGGTGTGTACACCATAATGAATCTAACGCACCTCCTGGATAGATGCCGGCCAGGTGTGACCTGGAATCAGGAGCATCAGCGACCAGAGGTCATAGCGCCAAGACCGTCAGAGGGCCCTCCCAAAGAAGAAATGACAAGGGAAGCGCGATTTGCGCTCCGTGTAAACGGGCCGCCTCGTCATGACGCCCTGTGGCACATACCGTGGCCCGGGACGAGACTACAGTGGTACAAGCAGGGCGACGTGCAAGCCTGTAAGGCACTGTACCGGGTGCACCTGGCCTTGGTCATGCATGAGAATAGCACCGCAGAGTCGGAGTCCGGCTTGAAGGCAGAAGTTGATGCCGCCATACGACACATCCCTGACGCAGTGGCGCGTAGCCCGCAGGCCGCACGGTGCGATCACGCCAATGCCTGATATAGGAACCGAACACCGAGATGCGTGCAACCTGACCTGCCGTGCCTTTGACCCATACATGAGCAGGATGGATTCCCATGCGCCCACACTGCCGTGTACTGTACAGCGATATGATCCAAGGATTCAGCTGGATGGCCCTGAGACATGACAGAGCGGAATGTCAAGCCTGGGCTGAAGGGGCGGCGAATCAGAGGACCTCGGATCGTGTACGGCGAGGGACTGCAGCTCCGTCAACCCCAAGCGGTAGCTGGAAAGCAGGACCCAGCCCCAGCCGCACCCGACCAACTAGGGCTACGGCGAAGGGGAGTCGAGGTAAAACCCAGTCCGGCAGCGAAGCCCGCGCAGGCCAAAGGGAGAGCAGCCGATACCACGAAGCGGGGCGGTACCCAGGGGCAAGCGCCGCACTGCGGGAGGGGTGCAGCGCAGCCCGGGCTGCGAGCCTGCGGAGGAGGCCGCGCAGCAGGGCAGTCAGGGGGGCAAGCCCTGCACAGCAGCGGCTGTGCAGGGCAGC
This sequence comes from Ulva mutabilis, assembly GCA_900538255.1. Classification (NCBI taxonomy): domain Eukaryota; kingdom Viridiplantae; phylum Chlorophyta; class Ulvophyceae; order Ulvales; family Ulvaceae; genus Ulva; species Ulva mutabilis. The sequence continues at coordinate 3,130 of UNSF01000300.1, forward strand.
ACTGGTAGCAGCGGCGACAAGGGCACGTAGTGTCCTGAATGGGTTTCATTCGTAGTACGGCTGACTAGACAGCCTGACCTGACATAGGCTGTAATAGCAAGCGTGCCGGGACTCAGACCAGGTGGTGTAGCGTAACCTGTGCACACATATTGCGCTCCGGTGGATTGAACATGTTGCACGCACCACCTGCAGTTGGTCACTGTACTGGGTTTGTAGTGCTTGCTGCACAGTAAGTCTCCGATAATTATTCTAGCAAGAGCAGCAGCGGGGGTTTTCACTCGCTTACATGCTCACCTTGCCTGGCGCTCTGTTCCCGGTCCATTTGCGGGTTGCAATCCAATGCAGAAAAGCTGTGGCAGCAGGGGTGGCGTTCGCACCCCACAGCATCCACTGTACCCATACCCCTCCAGTACATGCGCTGTGCATCCGAGAGCTTGCACTTGCAGACACCCAAGGGCATTCATGCCGAACGGGATCCAAATGGTGAAGCGAGACCATCACACAAACACCTGTGCGTATGGTGAACGTCCAGAATTCCTTCCACGTGCACAGAGTCGATTCGGAACCGCACCCATCGCCGTGTACACAAGTGATAGTATGGACCGTCTTCCCGAGCATGCAGAACAGGCTGCACCTGCCGCAGTTGAAAATATATCCGTAGCAGATGCAGTAGCAGCTAGGACGGGCAAGTTCACCGCCGATACTATCGCGCGGATGAACCATGAAGGCACATTTCGCGCCATGGTGGAGGAGTGCACGGGCCAGATCATCTGCCAGGGCAGGGTCCTCGGAGGCGCTGTCAAGATCAACACGTACTGGGCATTGATCCTGATCTATGCGTGGATGCAGCACTTCGAGGCCCTGACCCCAGCATGGCGTTCTGGCACCGGCGCAGACGGCCCTGATGATGGCCAGCGGATCATGGATGCCGGGCTACAGAAGACGTCCTCATTCGCAGCCAATAAAACTATCCAGGTATGTTCCCATTAATATCTTGCATGACTGTGGCAGTTGTGGCTGTCGAGGAGGGCATCGGCAGAGCAGCAAGTGATTGACACGGCAAGATCCGTACGAAGAACGGCGTTGCTACGCAGGTGACAATACACGGACGCGCACAGCCGCCGCTCACGACTGTACACGACGTTCAGTCACCTAAGAGTGGCAGCGGTGCACCGACATTTGCCACTCAGAGCCAGACGGCCGATGTGGGTTTCGATGGCCAGCTTGTTGCTGGCCAGAGAACAGTCAGAGAGTGCCGCGAAGTACTGAATGCGCGTCAAACTTTCACGAAAGGTACGTTACAGGTCTACCAACATTTATGCCGCTAGGAACCGCAGAGGTCCTACTGTGTACACGTGATGCAAATTGGATGTCTCACCTGGCAAGCACATGGTGTCCTTGACTGCAGAGTACGAGGCAAAGAATCACGTGGAACTCCTCCGCCTGGTGGTGCATGCGATGTGCAATGAGCACCCCCGGGAGATACCTTCGGATCGACCGGGTGCCCCGGGCAGATGGGAGTATGCCAACTCCCCTGCCAAGGGCACAGATACCGCATCGTGGGCGCCCGGTGGATCCACGCTGCACCACTACCTCCTCATGCCGGGAACTACCAACCCCGAGGACGCACCAAGCTCGCAAATGGGGGAGTTGATGAGGCACATGCTCGCAGGAACTGATGGCAGTTTGAAGGGGCTGCAGCTAATCAGGAAGGCCATCAAGCTGCCCAACAGCAAGAACGACGCCGTGCAGCTATATCCATCATCCCGGTTCCTGCAGATGATGGCTTGTGCTCCCACGTTATGGCTAATGCTGAACACGGCGACACATGTATGTCAGGTGACGGTGCGATCCCTACGCGAACACCCTGCCATTTTTGTGGGGGTTACAGCCTGAGGGGTAAACACCGCAGGCATGATGTAGATGATAAGCGCAAATGACGGCTGTGCATACAGGAGGTGAACGTCATGGGGCAGTTCTGTGCGGCAACCCAGCAGATCGGTGGCGTCGCCTGCGCGTATGCGGCCCAGCTTGGGACCCAGGCAACTCAGGTAAAACCCCGACCACTGTACACAGTCATGCACACTAGGGTACAATACTGGGTGCTGCTCCTGCATGGAACTGTACCGCGGAGCACCGAATATGGCACCGGGGGGTCCCTTAGCAATACAGGGGCAGCATGCATGCAGGTTCCGCGGATCTTAGAGACGTACGAAGGACTAGTCCAGACTCTCGGGTCGCAGTGGGACGTTTTCGACACGACTGAATCGGCGGTGGAGGCCGACATCCGCGGCTTTGCAAAGCTCCACCGCCTATTCAGATGCATCTGCGGGAATGCCACGAGCGGTGAACTGGCGATTGCTCAGGGGACACCCGAGTGGGACTGCGTCTGGGACTGCTGGGGCGCTGCCACCGTGGCAGCACTCATTGCCGTTCAAGGTGTGCAATTTGCAGCATTGGCATCTTCCATTGCGCTCAATGTAAACCTGCATTGTACTCTCAGGCTGCCGTGCAGCATATAAACCCACACGACATGCACCGCTGTGTGCAGCAAACCTGCTATTCCCAAGTCCGGCTATGCCATCGCCCAGGACAAAGGCCATCCGGGTTGCAAGTAAGCATATGCCACAGCCCTGGTGGCAGTGGGGCTTCGCAGCCCTGGAGTGGTTCATGACCAACAAGGGCCCGGATGGAGGTGAGGCCGCGCTGTGGTTCACAACACAGCTCAAGACGGTCTCGCTGGCGTCAGCGGGCGAGGTGCGCGCTCTGACAAGGGCGTGCATTCAGCGGCTCCTGGACGACAGGGACCCGGACATGAAGATGATGCTAGAAGGGGTGGATCTACGCAGTGCTGGCCTGCATGAACCGCCTCCGGCTCCACCTCCGGCGGACCCAGCGAGCGATGGGCACAATGATGACGGTGATGAGGGTCAGCAGGGTGCTGCGGGGAGCAAAAGCGCAAAGCCAGGGGCAAAGAAAGGCACGGGCATGAAAGGGTCTGGGAGGGCAAACAGGAACAAGAACAAAGGCGGGAACAGCAAGAAAACAAGCCACAAGCCAAGGAAGATGGATGCCAAATCACCTGGCGTTGCGAAAGGTGTGCACTGTCATGGCAATGTGCCCACTGTATACCAGGAAGTGTTTTGGTCCAGTAGGTGCTAATGCATGGCCTTTCAGCGAGTTTACATGCATGCACACTGCATGTGTTTGATGTAATGTCACCCACTCCAACCCGGGGTACATGCCCATGTAGGCCGTACTGAGATCGGGGGCGCCTGGGTGGACCTCACGCCGGACAACAGGGTCGTCGTATCAATGGAGCTGCAAGAACCGGTACCGCCCGACACCCAGTTGACTTCAGATGAAGAGAGCGCCAGGGTCAAAGGCTGTCTGGACACCATGGTGGCGTTATTCACTGCCGCGAGGAAGTACAAGCCAGACCGCGATGACAAGTGGCTGGAGTTGCTGTACAAGGCCATGGAAGTGGCTGAGGGAGAGGGTGTCTCCCGCGATGACATTCGGGCAGCTTGGGAGCAACACGGCCTGCAGCCGACACAGCCTTCCGACTCGGGGCCACTGGCAGATAATGATGAGGATTGCCCAGCCGGAGGGGACATGGGCAACCCAAGCGCGGCCGATGAGGACAGCGTCACTGCCAGCAGTTCAGACAAGGGAGCCAGTGGGGACGAGGACACCTTTAATCCTGGCCCAGCGGCGAGAAGGCGGCTGAAGGAGCAGCCCAGTCCCATCCGCACGAGCCGACGGGGTGCTGCGGTGCAGGGTGCTCAGGGAGAGGGAGAGGCTGCAGGTGGCGAGGACAAGTTAGGCGCCGACGACGTGGCCGCGGGGGAGGCAGGTGGAGTACATGCCGCAGCAGGCGGGGGGGGAGCACGCCAGGCGGAAGGCCGGGCTGCTGCAGTGCAGGGTGCTCAGGGAAATGGGGCGGGCGGATCTGGCAAAGGCAGGGCAGGCGCAGGCAATGCGGGCAAGCGCAAAGGCGCTGGGCAGGATGATGAAGAGGCAGAGGGGGCTGATAGGAGTGTGAGTGACAGAAGCGCATGCAAGGCACAGCGCACTGACTGATAGATATGAGGACTGCACGTCACACTGCTGGTTTGTGTTTGGTCATCTATAGGTGCCACGCGAGACATGTAAAGTCCCTGCTCGTTTTGTTTGCATGCTCGTGATCGGACAAGGAAACCATGATGGATTGCTTTCACGACGTGGTGACACGCCGTTGCACGCTCTGTTCTGCGAAAGTTCACTGCACTGCGGAAGGTGGCATTGGACAGGCACAGGTGGCATGCGACCGACATCCATGCATGTGTTCTGTGGTGACAGGGCATAAGCGGCATGGCGCGGCTGCTGAGGCACGCGGGCCGACTGTTCGAAATATCACGCGACCCCAGACGAATATTCAGCCTTAAGTCAACCAGAATGAAACAGTATGTCGATCATGGTTGGCCTCTCGCTGATCTACGTTCGTGCAGCGAGCGATGTTTCACACTCCGGCAACAACGTCGACAGTCCATCACAGGTCGATATTGACCTCGTCGCACGCTCTATCTCATCTCTATAATGTCCTTGCGCCTGTGTTTAAGAGTTTTATCAGGTTCTAGGGCGATAATACGAGTTCTGAGTGCCTGCCCGGATATGGCGGGATGCTTGACGCCGGTGAGCCGTTGACGGAGCATAAGATCATCGCACCTTTATATTTAGAGACTCTTATACATAGGTCTGCTTTGCTGGACTGAGAAGCGTGGCGCACTCGTCGGATGCAGCGGTTGTTGCTTCGCCGCGGGTGCCCTACACAGCACGCCAGCCTCCGGAAACAGGACAGGTGACATTCCCACCTGTACACGTTTCATGAACATCATCTAGCCGTTGTGCGATGTGGGATCCTTCCGGCGTGCGCCGGGGACTGCCGTGCTGCGTTGTGGACGCGGCCACAGTCCATCGCTCGGCTTGTCTGCCCCACACTGTCTCGGCGACCAGATCGAGCCGTGAATTAACGTAGTCACGCGTGTATGCACTGTCCTGTCTGATTCGACTTGCTCGACAGTCTGACAGTCTGAGCTGCATAGGTGGATGGTCGATTGTGTTCAATCGACTGCAGTGCCCCGGACGCCACTATGGTCGATTGTGCCCAATCGACCAGTCATGGACCACAGGCCACTATGCGCACTTGAGCACAGTGAAGTCCATGTGAACGCTCGTGACCTCAACTCGTATATACGCGTGCCACTGATGTCCAAGTCACCTGTCCTGTCTGATTCCAGTTTCTCGACAGTCGAACCGTCTGCACAGGTGGATGGTCGATTGGGCCCAATCGACTGCAGTACCCCGGGCGCCACGATGGTCGATTGTAACCCAATCGACTGCAGTACCCCGGGCGCCACTATGGTCGATTGTGCCCAATCGACCAGTCATGGACCACAGGCCACTATGCGCACTTGAGCACAATGAAGTCCATGTGAACGCTCGTGACCTCAACTCATATATACGCGTGCCACTGATGTCCAAGTCACCTGTCCTGTCTGATTCCAGTTTCTCGACAGTCGAACCGTCTGCACAGGTGGATGGTCGATTGGGCCCAATCGACTGCAGTACCCCGGGCGCCACGATGGTCGATTGTAACCCAATCGACTGCAGTACCCCGGGCGCCACTATGGTCGATTGTACCCAATCGACTACAGCACCCGGGACGCCACGATGGTCGATTGGGCCCAATCGACCAGCCATGGGCCACAACCCTCGTGCCTCACAGTGGACGATACTGTGTCAATGTCGTAGGCAAGATCTTCCGCATATGTGCATATTACTATCCCATCGTGTACGTGTCCCACACAACTCCATCATGGACGCCCTCAGCAGTCCTCCCACTCCTGGACCTCTCATGCGGGTGCTGGAGAGGACATCTCCCTTGGCGCGCATGGGAGGTCCGCAGGACGTCCCGCAAGGTGAACGACTTAGATTACGTCATTTCGGCTTGAACCGCCGCCGACGTGACGTCACTCGACGCGGCTTATGCGCGTCACCTGCCCACTACTCAGGTCATCCCAGTGACGACCTCTATGAGTCATCGAACTCGTGGGAACGGCATGAGGGCGTCCCGCTGTGCCAGGGCGGCTTCAGGCCGCCCTCCTGGTGACACCAATTGCTCGTCGTGCCATCCTCCAGGCGTCCTTCTGGAAATCTGGGCAAAGGACGTCCCGAAAGTGCTGGCAGCATTCTCATAGTGGTTGGGGGGCCTGTGGTGGCTGTTTTTGCTGGGGATCCCACAGGCCTTAGGCCGCGATCCACTCAATCACGTCATGTTGTCAGTCAACGGACTGTCTGCGCGTGTTCAAAATGTTGCCATTATCAACGCCTTAACAGGCGCTGTTAGGCGTTCGTTTTTTCGAGTCTCCCCTACGTTCGATGTCAACACACTGACGCTAGATGACGTCCTTGCCAAACCTGTTGCACTTGTCCCTGATCATAAGAGTATGTTTCCACACAAATCGCTAGATATGTCTTTCGCCCTGCGCACCCTGCGTGACAACATTGAGATGTTTGGCTTACTCATCTACCATGGCGAGCTGCCTGCCAATCAGATCCATTTTGGCATACGCAACTTCTGGATAAGTTGCTTGTCGTCTGGTCTGATTTTCCGCTGTTGGCTACAACGTATCTCAACGAGAGCCTTCAATATCATGCGACTGAGTCGTTTGGGTCCTTGATCACACGAACGATAGCGATTGTTACGAAACTTGATCAAGACGGGCATCTTGTGCAGATACTGCGTGACAAGCGTGTCAAGCCATCTGATGTTGGCGACAGCACAACACCAGCCAGCAAGAAGCAACGCAAAGGCGGCAATGAGCAATCCAAGCGCAAGCGGTCGAACAAGCTTGAAGGCTTGTCGGATGTAGAGGTTGAGCAGCGCTGCGATCGCTGCACAAAATGTGGCCGCCACTATGGCGATGCGTCTAAGCGCGCAACCCACATTTGTGACGTAGTCCACGAAAAGGTCTCATGTTCGGACGGATGCATAGCTCGACTATGTACCGTCACAGAGCTCCCCCCCTCATACGCCTCGAGCCCCTTCGAGGCTGACTCGAGTTGGCGTAGGGGAGAGAACCCGACCAACTCGTGCACCACAAGGACCATGCGAGCATGACCACGCCTTACGTAATCCCGGCCCAGAGGAATCGAACTCGGGCCATGCCGCATTGGAACCCCAGACCGATACCACTGTGACGTAGTCCACGAAAAGGTCTCATGTTCGGATGGATGCATAGCTCGACTATGTACCGTCACACATTAGCCAGTGCAAGGGCCAGTCGAATAAGAACTGTGTGCACTTGTTCACATCCGCCTCGCGGCCGTCGGCCACAAACTTGCGGGCCTTGCCGATGCGGGAAGGGAACAAATTCACACAGTTCTTATCTAGCTGGCCCTTGCACTGGCTAATGTGGGTTGCGCGCTTAGACGCATCGCCATAGTGGCGGCCACATGTTGTGCAGCGATCGCAGCGCTGCTCAACCTCTACATCCGACAAGCCTTCAAGCTTGTTCGACTGCTTGCGCTTGGATTGCTCATTGCCGCCTTTGCGTTGCTTCTTGCTGGTTGGTGTCCTGCTGTCGCCAACATCAGGTGGCTTGACACGCTTGTCACGCAGTATCTGCACAAGATGCCCGTCTTGATCAGGTTTCGTAAAAATCGCTATTGTTCGTGCCAATCTCCGGGAAGGGGGGCAGAGGAGAAACGATGGACGTGCGCTGGGAGGAGGGAAGAGGGAGGGAGGAGGAGGGACGGGTGCGGGGGAGGGGGGGGGAGCTGTAGGGCGAAATCGGTGGAGGGGGGGGGGGAGGGGGGGGCACAACGCAAGCCTATGCGCAATGGCCTGTCAGCGCCAGCAGGCCGTCTGTGGGGCTCTCGCTGAGATACGTTGTAGCCAACAGCGGAAAATCAGACCGCACGGCAAGGAACTTATCAATAAGTTGCCTATGCCAAAATGGCTCTGATTGGCAGGCAGCTCGCCATGCTGGACGAGTAAGCCAAACATCTCAACGTTGTCACGCAGGGTGCGCAAGGCGAAAGACATATCTAGTGCTTTTTGTGTGAACATACTCTTATGATCAGGGAAAAGTGCAACAAGTTTGGTAAGGACGTCATTTGGCGTCAATGTGTTGACATCGAACGTAGGGTAGACTCGAAAAAACGAACGCCTAGCAGCGCCTGTCAAGGCGTTGATAATGGCAACATGTTGAAGACGCGCAGACAGCCCGCTAACTGAAAACATTGCGCGCACTTCGCGACTCCAAGTCAGGAGCGGCAAGTAAAAATCAGGTTCCGTATCATTAGAAGTTTCTGATTCACCACCCATAAAAAATGGCAACTTAATGTCACGCACTGCAAGCCAGTCAGTACCATGAGCAGGGACAAAATGAGGTACCTGAGCGGACGCTTGGAAAAGGCCTGCCACTGTAGCCTGGCTCTGCGCACCTCCATGTTGACGGACCGCCGATAAGACCGTCTGAAGCTGCTGCATGGTGAGGGTGAGGTCCTGCACCGCATGCGCCGGTGCAGGTGCGGCGGCCTGGGCGTATGTCGGAGCAGTGGCGCCGGCAACTTGCAGGTTTCCGATTTCCTGTGTAACATGTCGAAACCCTGAAGTCGATGGAGCCGGCGCAACGGTTCATGTCCAAGGCGCAGCCTCGCGTTGTCGTGATCCAGCCATGCATAGGACTACGGTCACCATGCATGGAGTGGATGCACGGTGCTGATCCGGAGTGGCTATGGGACGCCATGCACCGATGGCTTACCATATGCACGAGCAATGCATGCTAGATTGCGTGCCGCAGACAATGATTCTGATCGTATCCGTATGAGACGTTTGGTTGAACGCTTATATAGGCTCTACTGATCAAAGTGTAATCACAGTTCTCTGCTAAGTCTCACGTGCTATAATCCAAGACTGAGAGCGCACTGTCACAGCGGAGGCCTGTACACCAGCCAGGTATGTGACAGCGCGACCCCTGCGCACAGCTACGCAGTGCTCAGATCCCACAGTGCCTTAGGGCTACGGTCCGCTGAATTACGACATGGTATCGGTGATGTTTGTGGGTATTCTAGCAATGCGTGTATGCTTGCGATAGAGTCAAGGGGTCTACGGCTACGGCTGAACGTCCCGATGAGCGATTCACACCGCTCTAGCGTTTAGCTGTAGAGTCCGTAGAGAGACTAGAGTACACAGATGCATAACGCTACGGCTGGACTGCATTCTGTTAGGGTACTGGTCTCGCAGAAAGGCCTACGGGTCTGCGTGTCCTGCGACGCACGATGGTCGTGTTGCGGTGAAAACGGCGGCTCACCCTCAGGCAACTTATCATCCGGCACATAGCGCCGATGCAACTGCCTGCCTGGTTCCCAGCGTGTGTGCCCCAGCGCTGGAGGCTCCCCCTCAGCCCAATCCACATTTCTGCCCCTCTCCGGCATCATGTGATCACGACTGGCTGGTGGTCGCACTGCCCTAACACTAGTTGATCTCAACCATTTCTTCATGTTGGGCAAGAAACCAACGGCAGGTACTACACGAGTATGCTCATCGGGCATGATCTCGAATTCTCCCAGCTCGTAGTTTTCCAACATGACCGGATCCACCGTAGCTTGCTCCAACATGTGGAAACGTTTCGCGAACTCTCTCAGCAGAGCTGGTGGAGAAGCCGTATGCCTATACATACGCACTGCCCCCCCATTCCCTCGCTTCACGTAAGCTCTATCCATGTGAGGACCAGCACCCGGTCCCATATAGAAACCGAGCACTCCTCTCTCGTCCAGGTGTCTGAAGTCCTCTCTCTGGCCATACACATACATCGGACACCCGAAAGGCTTCACCTGGGCCACCACCAGATGGAACGTGTCCTCACTCACATTCCTGAACCATAACAGATATGGCACAATCTGCCTGACATCCAAATTTTTCACACACTGGGCGACAAACTTCCCATCGCCCCTGGCCATACCCTCATCTGCCAGAGCCTGCAGACTCATCTGCTGAGCCTGAGCTCTCCTCGTCTGCAACTGTGCACCTCTCACAGCCTCATTCGTTGACCACGGTTCACGACTGGTCTGCACATGTCTCTCCTCCAATTTCTGTTTGGCCTCCTTCCGCCTAACACCCTCCAGAGCTGTGCTAGGCGTCAGGTTATGCGCATGGTTCACACACATATACGCCTCTGGCCACAGAAATGCAGGCACAGCCGCTTGTAGCAGGCTTGCCCTCACACTTCTGTTCAGCACACCGATCTTTCTCTCCACCATTCCGTTGGACTCATGCTGGCACGTGGCAGTGTACGTGTGCTCAATGCCACGCCACGCGAGGTACTGAGCCAGCTGGTTAGAGCTGAACTCACCACCCTGGTCAGTGTGCAGCCTCCGCACCCCAACCTCTCTATCATACACGATCTGAGTGCGGATTCGCTCTATCAGCAGGCATATCATTTCCGCAGCCCCACTCTTGGATTTCAGCGGAATCACATGGGAGTACCGGGAGTACTCATCCACCACTACCAGGATGTAGTTCATACCCCCGATTCCTACTGGCTTGATCTGCCCTGCTAGGTCAGCGTGCAACACTTCTCCAGCATAGGTGGCATTCTCAGTCACCTTGCCCCCGTGCTCTATCGCCACTTCTCTGTTCAGCCACGTGGCAACAATGACACTGAAGCGCTACCCCCGTAGGTTTCAGCATCTTCAGGTCATACAGTTGTGGGTTGTCTCTCATCAACTGGAGTACCCGATTGCCGGCATGATGAAAAGCGATATGCACTAGGAATGATGGGTCAACTTGGAAGGAATATCCTTGTTCATTCGGTACACCGGTCACTGCAGCAACTTGCTGCTGCTCACGTACCCATTTCCCATTCCTATGGAACAAGTTATTCGCACTCGTCCAGGCTGCTCCTCTATCTACCGGCCGCATTTGCCATATCGGCCTGCCCTTCCCACAGAACCATGTCAGAGTAGGTTTTCCATCCTCATCCTCACCCTGCTCACAGTTCCTGTGGAACCCATAGCTCTGGTCATGAAACCCAGGCATCACTACCCGGTTTGCATGCTTGCCCGTATGCAAGTATATCTCAGACTTTTTCAACTCCTTTGTTGAAAGGGTGTTGATGGGACTGGCCGGCACCCAGTAAACGTTTGTCAACTCTATGTCTACTGGTGTGATAGTGCCCTGCGCACTCACATACTCTCCCAGATTAGCTCTGATCGTGCCCACACCATACATGTCTAGCCTGCCCTGGTCAAGAGGCTGACACTGCGGCATATCTGGTGGCTTGATCTCGCAAAACATATCATAGTCAAAGCATATGTTCATGTCTGAGCCACTATCTATTAGGAAAGTGTACGGCATGTTTGGAGACGGCCCATCAGCACAGTCAGCTCGCAGCTTATCTAGGTCAACTACAGCTACCTGAGGGCCACCGCGGCCTCTGCCACGGCCTCGCCCTGCAGCTGCTTGCTTCTGCAGGAATTGTTTGACCTCTGCAGAGAGCAATGGACAATCCTTTGTCGTAATTCAGTGGACCGCAGCCCTAAGGCACTGTGGGATCTAAGCACTGTGTAGCTGTGCGCAGGGGGTCGCGCTGTCACATACCTGGCTGGTGTACAGGCCTCCGCTGTGACAGTGCGCTCTCAGTCTTTGGATTTATAGCACGTGAGACTTAGCAGAGAAGAGTGATTACACTTTGATCAGTAGAGCCTATATAAGCGTTCAACCAAACGTCTCATACGGATACGATCAGAATCATTGTCTGCAGCACGCAATCTAGCATGCATTGCTCGTGCAAATGGTAAGC
>UNSF01000117.1:0-223307 GCA_900538255.1 Ulva mutabilis
GCAGTCCTGGCATAAGGCTTTGTGCATGGGTGAAGAATCGTGTGTCTCAGCAGCTCTGAAGGCTTTGCTACTGACTCCACATCATTGAGAGAGTCTCGCTGTGCGCTCTTTGAAAAAATGGTCAGTCGAGCTCTTTGCCTGACAACTCCCATGCATCCGAAACGCGGTCCACCTCGTCAGCACGACTGCAGAGTGATTGAGTATGAATTAGTATGCCTCATGTGGCGCGGCAGTTCCCAATGCCATGCCAGCCGCCACACAAGTCAACTCTGCTGGATGTCAAGAGCACGTTCCCTGCGACAGGCCCAATGTGTTTCATGTGACCATTCCATCATGAAGTCTGCGATGCTAATCATTCCAGCCTACTATCGACAGAGTGTTGATGTCCTCGGTTCATGTCAGCCACCCTACTGCAGCTGTTCATTCCTGCCAGCACTCTGTAGTGAAGCTCTCCCATCTGAGTCTGGAGTCTGTTATCAGGAGTGCATGAATTTTGGTGGTATCGCACATTCTGGATGTCCGCTTGCAGTGTCAGGCGACTGCTTGGGATCGGCGCCCTCTCTCTGCTGCAGTCGTGCCGCTCAACGGGATCTCCTCGATTTCAGACAATGACGGCTTTCCGACAACGGCGGCCTAATGTGCCATAGCATTGCAGGTGCTTGACATCATCGTGTTGTGCTGCACTGAGCCTTCAGTGCTTCTTTGCCACCATTCCACAAGGGGCGTGAAACGCTGGCTCTGGCTGAGCACTCTGCTGATGAACAACAGCGTGGATACGGGTGTGGCGCCCAGCTGTCAATATTGCTGGCCGCTGACCATGCTGTGATACAGTGACATGTGCGCCACCTCCTTGCCTGTGAGCAATCCATTCGTACTGCATAAATGAGGTCACTGCCATCATGTTTGTAGCAAGCGGTTCACCTTGATTGCTGTGTGTTCAGTAGTTGTTGTGAGACGTCCGACGGATTGAGTGCCTATTGTGAGACTCAGTCGTTGCTGCAGCATGGAAGCTGCCCAGGGATAGGGATTGCTATTCTTGACCTGTCCAGCAAGTCCAGTGATTGCGCCAGGCAGAAGTAGTCAATGTCCATCGCCCGTCACGCGTCACGCATCACTACTGGGCCGTTGGTCACTCTGATTCAGATCTGCATGCACTACCACCTGCTGAATTGCATGCACGGCATGCCTCCAATATTAATCTCAGTAGTCCCTGCAGCTTATCTTGGCCATTTGGAATTCGTATTTAGTCACTTGTGCAATCGAGGAGACTCTGAGTTCTTGATCCTACCGTTTACATGGCCGTTTTGGGCTCTCCTGCACATGGTCACCAAACGCTTGCCTAGGCCTATGCATGTATTTGGGACAAGCTTGCCCGTCAAGTTCGCTACTGTACATGTCGCACTGCCTGACAGCACTCGACTGACTGCACACAGACACGCAGTGAAGCAGCAGAACTCTTGTCGCCTTAGAGATTGTATAATGTGAATTTGTTCTGCTTTCTGCGTCTTTTTGTAAGTTGTAGCCCTCGTGCGCCGTGCCAAACCGTCCATGTATTTGAATGCATGCCTTCAAGTATGCATGAAGTGGTGACAATCTGCAGCAAACTTATTTCCAGGATCAAGTATACAGCTTATCTAGCTTGCAAGTTTACGGACACCCGTACATCTCGATCTACGGACGTGCACGTGTGGCCTGCAGGTAGCCAACGAATGTGAGACATGAGGGATCGCCAAAGGGTCTTTCTGTGTATTGTTTGTTGGTAGAGGTAGTCGCAGCGTGTCGACATGTTGTCTAGCGCTCCATCGCGCCACTCTGCCTGTGTGACACACCTGTATGCATGCGCTCCGTCGCAGTCATCGCGATCGGGCGTGACTCACTGCTTGGGGGCAGCGACGAGCTCGCTCTCCGCGCGTCGGCCGCAGATTGTTTATATCAGGCATGAGCAGGAGTCTATACTGCTTGGTCATATGTGGCCTTGGCCAGTAGTCGCATGCGCAGTATAAGGCAGAGTAGCGCAAAGCTTGTGGCCAGTGTTGGGGTTAGTCATGCGTCACAGACTGACACGGTGTCAGGCTGCCCATTTGCGCACATGTGCACGTGTCCGATGCTGATGTACATGTTTCCGATGCTGATGTACATGATGTCGGTCTGGTGGGCAACCCGTGACCTTGTTCCCCTCTGCTGAAGGGATCTGCCATCCACCTAGTTCAAAGACCAAAAAAACTCTGCAACTGTCTGTATGTTGTGTTCCAGTGATGCAGCTCGGTCGGCACTGGTCCACAATCAGATCGCTGCTCGACTGACAAGTTTCCTCTCATGCATGGTCTCGAAGAACAGGTGTATCAAATAGCAAGTTTGTTTCATTGCATCAAGATTGAATGCATATATGAAGACGACTTGTCGAGGTGATGTACCCTGGGCCCTGTCGGCGCCGTTGTGCAGAGTTCCGTCGAAGCGATCGTCGTTGGCATCCCCACCAAGCGTGAAAACTATAAATACCGCAGGCATGGCACCAGTTTATTACAGTCTTGATTTCGTTCATTTCTTGCTGCTGCTACCAGGCACTTGGTCGTGACGCATCTGCGGTAAATTGAATTCAAGGCATCTCCATCTCGGATCCCACGAGTCGGACAGGGCACCGGTGCGTGTTTTCGATGGATCTATGTACAATATATTTGAAATATCTACTCACCTGCGCTGTAATCCACCTTGATGTGTCAAGCCATACGCTCAGGAAGGCATGGCCGCCGGTGTGTGATCGCCGTGCTTGCAAGCTTAAGCGTGCTAGCTTCAAGCGCGAGTTCCGCACGGTCGAGTACGTCAATGGCACTGCGTTGACGTTTTGCTGCCTAGCTGGGATCAGTCCACCGACAGGCTTGGGATAAGCTGTGCTTCGATACGTTCTAGATCGCTCGGGGACGCACGACACGCAGCATTTCCGCGTACCGATCTACACCTGTCCATTTGTGCGCGTGGCGTCACGTTGCCAAAATATGGGCATGCCATGACGTGTCGTGACCACTGTTTGCATGTAAATCATGCACATTAGGTATGCACTGTTACATCGAGGGACTCCGATCCAGTGCACCAAGCGAACGTACAACTAGAGTCCAGACTCACATGCTACCCAGCAGATGCGACATTAGGTATGCATGTACACGTAGCTGTTCTTCGATGGCCCGAGGGCCGGTCGATCCGAGGACAGAAACAAGTTTGCTGTGTACTACCATTGGCGTGCAAGCTATCCCAAGCCTAGGTGTGTGCGCCTAGGCCTAGCTGTAGGTGTCGGGCACCCGCAAGGTCTGCAGCCCTTGCACGTGAACTGTCGGTGTCTGCTCCAGTCCTACACTCCATCCATGCGACAATAAAACTGGCTGGAACACGCCTGGTACGTCACGAAATATTTTTGCGCCTCATGCACGCGTGTACATGTCTGGCACAGGCGCCCTCTTTGCTTACTGTGACAACTTCAGCTGAAGTTGCAGCCACGCACAGAATGGCATTGCATCTTCTGCTTCTCTAATTGGTATAAAACCGCATGCGCACGGAATACACATGTGCAAAAAATGCGTCATCTGCCAGTTTATTCCAGCTCGATCACAAGTATTGAGCCTGATTGCGTGTGCAGGTCAGACATCATGATCAGCAGTGGTCTTCTCGGCGCCGGCGTGGCGATGCTCGCCTTTGGCGGCCAGGTGACGGCATCTCGGCCAAACAAGTACCACGACTACGAGGTCAGGAGTGCGTTGCATGCCACACCTTTGCCGATGATGTCCACAATGGTGGTGTAACACTGCAGTGTAGTGGCGTGCCCTTTGCTGCATGCTGACTGACATGGCGCACTGGTGTGCAGCGAGTTCATTCCACGTGCTCATCACCACGTCGTCCATCGCGGCTTCCAAGTCTGCCAAGGAGGTCAAGGCTGCTAGTGCGTACCCCTCAGATGAGCTCGCCATGCTGAGCACTGTTCTCATCCGCCACGCCCGTGATGTTTCAACCGCGCTGTCTGCTTCATTCTTCACCAAGTGCACACACCTGTGCATGCTCAGGTGAGTTCATTTGTTGGACGTGCACTCGCTACCAGTCATGTGTGCACATGTACAGACCCACCAGCTTGCTGCCCCATCCCCTCAGCATGTCCTCAGCAATCGCTGATCAGACTAGCAAGGCTCAGCCCTGTGGCATGGCAGGCACGTGATTGTCATGTCTCCATTCCACATGAGCCGCCCTGTGCATGTGCAGTTGCCCAAGTGAAGGACTACTTCTGCAAGGGCCCCGACCACATGCCCGATGCCCTCAACGTCACCGCGCACGCCACCGCCAGAGCGTACGCTGAGGCCTACACCAGCGTTTACGTCGACTGCAAAGCCAGAGGTATGGCACCCCCCAACATGTTCCGAGCCGCCCCCGGGCCCGCATCCCCGTCTTGCCCCCCTGAAAGCCCGCCCGCCACGCCGCCGGCTGGAGCTGGACCCGCCGCAACACGTCACCCGCTCACACCGCCCCGCACGCGCAGGCAATGCCAGCTACTTACGTCTACGGCGAGTCCCTCGCCAAGTCCGAGGCCAGCGCCGTCGCCCAGGCCTTTGCTCTCGCCATGTCGTCCGCCATTTCATGCAACAAGTGCGAAGCCGCCGGCCGTGTCACCCGCCACAAACCTCAAGAAGATCCTGCTCAAGGTCAACGCGGGGATCACCACCGCCATCGACGGCACCGCCGAAAACGGCATCCTGGCGCGCGACATGTACGACGTCGTGCAAAATGCGCTGCAGGAGGTCGAGATCGAGGCCTTCGCCAACGCGTACGCCGCGGCTTACGCCGCCGACGACACGTGCAGCGGCTCCGTGCAGGCCTCGACCCGCGCCGGCGATGTGCTCGACCCAGAGACCACAAATCTGCGCGCTCAACCTCACCGCGGTCGACCGCTCCGTCGTCCAGGACGCCTTTGTCAGGGCTGTCGAGTCCGCCTCCGTCAACGGCTGCCGCAACAAGCCCGGGCCGTACACCAAGGAGGCCGAGGTGCGCCCCCCACCCCAACACCGCCCACGAGCACCCCCAGTCGCTGTTTCCTGATGCGCGAGTCACACTGCCTGCCAACTGCTGCTTGTCTGCCCTGCCTCGCAGCTGCTGTGCGCACCCTCACCCGCGCCGTGCGCATGCAGGGACTTGCCATCGCCATGGCCCGCGCTGTCATTGACCTGTCCGGAACCTGCATCATCGACGGCCACAACGGCCGCGGCTGCATCGATGCCAGCGCCGAGATCACAGCCACGGCTGAGGTGTGGCCCCGCCCCTCCCTGCGGCCCTCTGCCCCCTGCCCGCCGCCCCTCCTGCATGCGATCCTGCTGCTTCCGCACCGTGCTGTGCTGAATTCGCACTGCCGCACCCCTGGCGACTGCGCACACGCTCTGCTGCTTCCGGCGGCCCAGCGTGCCCCGTCTCACTCGCCTATCGTTTGCAGGCTCTCGCTACCGCCTTTGCCAGGGGCTACGCCAGCTCGATGAAGAAGTGCCACCGCTACGACCCAGGCTGCCACATGACTGAGACGTACGTCTCCAGGAAGGTGGCCAAGGTGCTGTCAGACGTTGTCCACGATGGCTCGTGCCAGCCAGTGTAAACGTGCGCCCCTCCAGCCCGCCGCGTGCCCACTGCACTGACTCTACACCGCATTCTGGCACAGTCCATCACAGCTGCATGCCTTGTTCAGTGATCTTAGCTTGCAAACCCCGCCTCACGAATGTGCCAGCCCCCGTTGTAGCCATGGAACCTGCTGACAATGCATCTGGGACCACGCTCGCGTTGCCGGCCACAGCGGTCGTGCGAGCATGCACGCTTACCGGCATGTAGCCACACATCTGACGAGAGCGGCTGCTGCAGGCCGCAACTTCAGCGTCGACAAAATGAGGGACGAGATTGTCACCAAGACCGCCAAGGTCACTGCTGAGGTGATGGTCGAGGCCGAGGCGGGATACAGGAGCTGCAGCGCCAGCGCTGGTGGGGAGACCAAGATCCATAAGACCAAGAAGGATGACAAGGCTGTCATCCCCAACGGTGGCAAGGGCACGGGCCTCAAGCGGCCAGTGCGGCCAGGGCACCCCGGCCACAGCATGTCCAAGGACACCAAGGGACCCCACGGCCGCAGCCCACAGCCGCGGCAACTCCGGCGTGCAGCACCGCGTCCGCCCCCAACCACCGCCGCCGCAAGAACATGGGCAAGCTTTAAGCGAGCGCTGCTGCCGCTTGCGAGCCAGCCCTGCTGCTGCTGCGAGCGATGCTGCCTCGTTTGACGCGATGGCCACCATCCAGGTGCCACCAAATAAGACCGAATAATATCAATAATTGATTACCCTTAATGCGATTGTACTGTGATGGGTGAGAGTGACGAGTATGCAGGCAATGCCTCAGCCGTGTAACCATTGTGTGTTGATCGGGCAATGTGCATCGACCTGCGTGCTGTCAACTGTGCGCTGGTATCAGGCTGAGTGGACATGTCCTCAATGGACATGGCATGTACAGCACGTGAGGCCTGCTTCCACGGCGCTTGCCACCTTGTCTGATGGTGCTGCTGACCTGTTGCTGGCGCCTGCTTGACTAATGGTGACACTGCAGCCACCCGCATTCTGCTAGATAGGTGCTGCGGGGCCAGGGCTGTATCCAAGCCGTGCCTCGCTCCTTGTGGGCGTTCTTAGATGTGCACTGATGCACGGATGGGCCGTGTAAAGCATTGTGGTGCTGATCACACGTGCTGTCCGCATCTTACTCTCGGCCACAATTGCCACCTGTGATCCCTGGAGTGATTTTGTCGGTGGTTCAAGCTAGAAGTGACATGTGTGCTTGGCAGGACACGGAATGATGGCGGTGACTACCAAGACTGCAGCCCGCGCAAGCTCGAGAGCGGTACAGGTCACTCTGCAACACAGGAAATCCGTAAATTTCTGATCATTTGATACGGTTGCTTCAGCAAGATCGGTGATGGCCGCCGCTTCAGTGAGTACTTGAAATGGTGCGACAATGGCATGGTGGAAGAGTTTCATCGGGGGAGTGAGGTGCCGCATTGTGCGTACCAACACGGCTGCAAGTAAGGGCAACTGGCCGTTCCGGATTACACTCTTGTGTCTGTACATGTGCCTGTTTGTGCCAGCTTTTGTGCCTAATGCTGCCCTACTGCTGGTGAAAACGGTTGTGCCCATGCCTGGTAGCCAGCATCCGCATAGGGGCCATGTCTATTAGTCTCATGATCTATTGCATGGCAGATCATGGCCGAAACTGGCTCAGTGCTCAGGCTGGTGGTACGTGAAGCTGCGCGTGCTCGCAACACGTAGAAGCGCGACAACAGTGACAAATGTGTCACCACGAGCCGATGACGCAAACTCAAATTCCCTTCAACAATACTCAGCGCTGTACTCGAGCGTAGGAGCCGCACGCGCATGCCCGGGTGCTCATCCCATGGATTGGCACGTCGTGGGCGATTCGTCACGCAGCCTAGCAGTCGTATGCCTTCCACCGTCACCGGCTCAGTGATAGTTCAACTACGTGAATGCGAGCACTCTCGTACACCCGTTAGCAAATATCCCATGTCAGCACGCAAACGAAGGAACATGGTTCACGGACGCCACTACGGCTCGAGCGCTCAAAGTACAGCCACCAACCACTGCAACAGCAATCAGCTGAGCGCAATTGGTCCGCAGCACCAGGTCGACATACGCCGAGAGCCCAGCCATCTGGAACGAGTGACTATAGATCGATACGCGGCGTCAGCGACGTAGCTGTGGTGTTATTAGTTCATGGGTCATCGTGTGTTCATTAACACATCGCCGTGTGTGCAAACCTAAGCGCGGGTACCTAAGCGCGGGTTCGATGTGCGACACAGTGATAGATCTAGGACTTTGCTTGTTGCTGGTCTGTTGCCTCAGCGCTGCCAAGTAGCGCGGGTTCGACGTGTGATGATTGTGATCATGTGGTGCCATGATATATGATAATCGCCACGTCATCAAGATCGTGATATATACGTAACTTACTGCAGTTACACCGGCATGTGACATGATGAGGTTCTCCAACACGTTGCAACGTCAGAACGGCGAACACGACACCAAGTCTGCAAATGCTTTGTACATGTGCAGACTGCTCGTGCCCGGGCGTTTCGAAAACCTATAAATAGGCGTGGCTGGCCACCACTTTCTCACAGTCTCTCTTTCATTAATTTCATTCTGCTGTACAACTGACCCGTCCGCCGACAGCTCAAGACTGCAGCAGTGACAACTGCCTGCCATCGATTCGGAACAACCCAAGGTGTGCACTCCATACGACCACTCGAACTGAAGCCACCATAAGTCGATGGATACTCTAGGTTGCCATAGGTCGGGGAGCACCTCATCGGGCTTTGTGCGGTTACCTGGATGCCATGCCATCAATGATACTGCCCCCCGCGTACACATTCTCACCCACCTGCCGCGCATGCGCTACGTATACCCGGGACACGGTGCTGTCCCTGTCATTCTAGATCTGCTTGCAAGATAGCCCGACGTGACGCACATGCCAAGTTTCCTTCTCCAAGACGTTGCCCTGTATGCCAACGCCGCGTGGGGACCATTCGTGACGGCATACGTCGTATCACGGCCACGGCGAGCGCATGCCGCACCGCATGTCCACACGTCTTCGCTAGCCTCAATTGCAATGAGAGCGCTGCAGGAGGCTCTTGATGTCAAGGATTTGGTGTTCGTTCCGCACAGTGGCTGTGACCTTTCCACTCGTGTGAACCACATGTTAATACGCGTATGTCGAAGGGGCCTGATCTGAGCTGCGTGGCTTGCTGCAAGGTCAACATGTTCAGCAAACCTATCCTCGCCGGCACTGCTGTGCTGGCCCTCGCCAGCCAGGCCATGGCATCAAACCCACATGGCTACAAAGTCCGGGGTACGTCCGCTTTCAGGAATTTGCTGGGCATGCATAGCTATAGCCCTCGTCGTCGATGAGACGTGTTCTCCCTGCAACCGCTCACCTGCTGCCACCGAATCGGCCTTTCCTGGAACGATCACCTGCATTCCAGTTGGGGTTCATGAGCCGCCACAGTGTCGACCACTGCAAAAAGCTGAACATGCACCGCAGCGCACAAGCTAACCTCGACCACACGTGTGCAGAGAGCAGCGCCTCTTGCAGCATCACGTCGGCTTCGGCTGCTCGCTCCAAGTCCGCTGAGGTCGGAGCCGCTGCCTGTGCGCCCCTTCAACCTGTGCCCGACTCGCCTGCACCTGTGCACAAACGTGCAGCTCTCACTGGCCATTCCCGCAAGTTCGCCTGCCCTGACAGCACCCAAGCTTGCCTGCACGTGTGCACAAACGTTCAGCTCTCACTGGCCATTCCCGCAAGTCCGCCTGCCCTGACTGCGCCCAGGCTTGTGCACTCGTGACAGACCATGCATGGCCTGCAGTTAAACATGCATGTGTTCGCACTGCAGCCAATGCTAGCGCCCATGTTGTGCCACATCCACCCCACCCTGACAGCCCCCGATCTCTGCAGTTGCCAGCGTCAGCGAGTACTTCTGCGGGGCCGGCGCCATACCAGGACCATGCACGGGCCACCGCCCCGCGCCGTGGCACGCGCCCTACGCCCGGGCCGTCGTCGATGTCACGTCCGACTGCCAGGCCTACGGTGCGCCACACCCCCCCCTCCTTGCCCGCGCGCTGCGCGCTGCTGCCCGCACATGCCTTCACATGGTGGCGACTCCATGCGTACTGTCACCACCACAGCCACCCGTTCCGGCGTGCACCATGTCCTGGAATGACCCACTTTGCTCCTCAGCCTTGTCTTTCAGCAACAAGCCCACCCCTCCACCACAGACCTGCTCCTCAGCCTTGTCTTTCAGCCACAAGCCCACCCCTCCACCACAGACCTGCTTGCGCACCAGCTCTCACCCCGCCGCTCATGCACACAACCCCCCGCCCCGGTCGTGCAGGCAACGCCGGCTACTCCGTGAATGGCGGCTCATACGCCTCCGCGCAGGCCACCGCCATCGCCAAGGCCTTTGCCACCGCCATCTCCGACTCGGCCAACTGCGAGACCGACTGCAAGGCTCGCGGCAAGGCGATGGTCGAGAGCATCGAGAAGATCCTTCTGTCCGCGACCGCAAGCATCGAGGTTGCGTTTGACGACCGCGCGGACGGCGGCGAGGTCGAGCAGTACTACAACCTCGTGGCTGAGTCAGTCGAGAAAGTGACTGTCATCGCTGTCGCTCGGGCCATGGCCGACGCCTACGCTGACGAAGACTCGTGCTCCGGCAAGGTCAAGGCCAAGACCAAGGCGGGCGACAAGGAGGACCCCAACACTGCCGAGTGCTCCCTCGACATCAACGCATATGAGTCATACGTCGCAACCGACGCGCTCGCCGCTGCCATCGCTGACGCCTCTGCCAAGGTCTGCTTGAACAAGGCCACAACCGGCCCCTTCGAGGTCGAGGCTGAGGTGCGCCCTGCCCTGCTGCACGCTGTGCGCGCTGTGCTGACTGTGACTCATCCGCCTGTTCTGCCTGCTTGATCCCTCGTGTTGCTCGCCCGCCCCACTGGCACAGCCTGCTACTGATGACGTCTCATGCCACAGCATGCCTGCCAAAGGCGGCAGAGTGCGCATGCATGTGCCACACCTGCCTCACCCCGCCGGCTGCATGCAGGCAATTGCCGAGGCCATGGCCATCGCCACCATCGACCTCTCCGGCTCCTGCTTCGTGCAGGGCCGGGGCAAGGGCTGCCTCGAGGCCGACGCCGAGATCACCGCCACCGCCGAGGTGCAGCCCCCCCACCTGCCCGGACTGCCTGCGCCGGCCCAACACACCCTGCTTTGCATACACATCGACAGCCACAGCTTGCCACCCCGCCTGACGCCCAAACGCTTGCAGGCCGTCGCAGTCGCCTTTGCAAAGGGCTACGCCTCCTCCACCTCCAAGTGCTTCGTCAAATGCCACATGGAGGAGTCGTCGCTCTCTGTGGCAATCAGCTCCGTCCTTGCAGAGGCAACAGTCGACGCCATGGAGCACCAGTGCACTCGTGCGACCACCCCCCCTCCGCCCCCTCTTGTGTTTGTTTATGTGACGTGTTCTGACTGAGTGTTTCTGACTGAGTCGCAGCACTTACGGCCAGAATTCCACTGTATACTGCCTCCGCGGCCAGCAGCACACGCCCAGTCTGAGCTTCTTGTGCATGCCACAGCCACCTGCCAGTGTGCTCTGACTGAGTGTGTTCTGACTGAGTCGCAGCACTTACGGCAGAATTCCACTGTATACTGCCTCCGCGGCCAGCACACGCCCAGTCTGAGCTTCTTGTGCATGCCAGCCACCTGCCAGTGTGCTGACCCTCTGTCAACAGCCGCCTGTGTGCCTGAAGCCACGCACACGCTGCAGCAGCATCCTGGCACAGGGCTGACACCGCACCGTGCCGCTGCAGGCAACTACTTCACGCTGGCTGATACCAAGCGCTACATCGTCACCAAGACCTCCTCTGCCATCGCAAAGGTGCTTGTGGACGCCACCGCCAGCTCTTTCCACGGCTGCTCTGCTGTTGCCAACACCTCCACTGAGATCACCCCCCCCATCCTCACCACCCCCGCAAAGACCACCAACAAGTCTGGCAACAAGAAGTCCGGCGGCTCCAAGAAGACCAACCGCCGCAACAAGAAGAACGGCAGCAAGAACAACAAGAGGGGCGGCAACAAGCGCAACGGCGGCAAGCGCAGGGCAAGGTCACAGGCAAGTTCACCGCCCTCAAGAAGATCACCCGCGGCCGTGGCCGCTTCACCAGCCTGCGTGGCAAGGCCCTCGCCGCCACCCGCCGCCGCCGCTCCAACGGCCGCAACTAAGCTGCGGCTGCTTCTCTAGAGGATGCAGAGGGGTTCGCTGGCTGGCAGCTGGTGGTTATCAAATGATGTAGTTGACCATGCAAGTGTACGGTGTGTGGTTGCGGAAGTGTTGAGAGTTCCAGAGGATAGCTAGGCATGCAGTCATCAGGCTAGTAGTCCAATCGTGTAATTGCAGTATCTGACAGCAGGCATCACCTCCAGCATCCTCGCTTGATGGAGCCTCTGCACAGCTCCTACCTTTCAGGTCAAGCTCACTCTTGTGCACTTGGTCTGGCGTGTGTCATCCACAACATTGTTGACTGCATCAAACAGGCCAGGGCAATGCGCATGCACTACTACTACTACTGCATGTAGATCACATCTGACTGCAGCCATGTATGCCCAAAGTTGCGCAAAGGGTCACTGGCCTACACCTATAACTACAGCACGCTTGATCCAATATGAATGTACCTCACTGCTCGCACTCTGGACATAAACATTTCAACACATCATCCCCGTATAATACTGCAGCTGGCCAACCTTAAATGTGTTGCTCACTGATGGGACAGTTGGTTTTTTTTGTTGTTGCAGACTTTATCGGACTGCCATCGCCCCGAGAGCTCAGAGGTCAGCTGCCATGCCATGCCATTGCATGCCAAGGCAAGTGGTGAGAAATGTTTTTTTGTTGTTGCAGACTTTATCGGACTGCCATCGCCCCGAGAGCTCAGAGGTCAGCTGCCATGCCATGCCATTGCATGCCAAGGCAAGTGGTGAGAAATGTTACAGAGGTATGTTCCACAGAGGAACAAATCATGGCCATGCATCAAACACAGGCCAGTGGTGGGTTGCATGCATACGCAGCTCGGTCACGCATGCCTCGAGACAACTTGATGGGCACGTGCATACTCTGACAGCCTGTTCTTGACATGCGCATTATGCCTCAATGAGCGAACATCGCGATGCATCGTACCCCTGCAGCCCACGACTGGCGCATGGAACATCATTAATATAATTGGGATTCCAATGATGAGCAGCTTGCAGGCGCGCCTAGGCAGCTAAGCCTACGTCACACTTGTTATTGAGTGTGACAACAGATTACACCGGTGTTAACTTGTTTGATAATGCTCGACATTCGAATTGCATGTGTGTGGCGCAGTGCACACTCAGCGCATGCACACGCGTCACCCGCACGCCACTGCAGCCCTGCGAAACATCTGATTCCCGATCTTTGGACCTGGATTGACGCATGGAACATTTATTCTAGCTATATGCATGTCAATGCGAGCTGCTGTGCCCAACTCCCTAAGACCGACGACTCATTGAGGCCCTGCGCACATGTAGACAGCTCTGAAGCCGTTGGACATTGCGTTGTTCTCTGCCTGCGTGTGGTCTAGACAGTGAGCCTTGATTTCGTTCATTTCTCGCTGCTGCTACCAGGCACTTGGTCGTGACGCATCTGCGGTAAATTGAATTCAAGGCATCTCCATCTCGGATCCCACGAGTCGACAGGGCACCGGTGCGTGTTTTCGATGGATCTATGTACAATATATTTGAAATATCTACTCACCTGCGCTGTAATCCACCTTGATGTGTCAAGCCATACGCTCAGGAAGGCATGGCCGCCGGTGTGTGATCGCCGTGCTTGCAAGCTTAAGCGTGCTAGCTTCAAGCGCGAGTTCCGCACGGTCGAGTACGTCAATGGCACTGCGTTGACGTTTTGCTGCCTAGCTGGGATCAGTCCACCGACAGGCTTGGGATAAGCTGTGCTTCGATACGTTCTAGATCGCTCGGGGACGCACGACACGCAGCATTTCCGCGTACCGATCTACACCTGTCCATTTGTGCGCGTGGCGTCACGTTGCCAAAATATGGGCATGCCATGACGTGTCGTGACCACTGTTTGCATGTAAATCATGCACATTAGGTATGCACTGTTACATCGAGGGACTCCGATCCAGTGCACCAAGCGAACGTACAACTAGAGTCCAGACTCACATGCTACCCAGCAGATGCGACATTAGGTATGCATGTACACGTAGCTGTTCTTCGATGGCCCGAGGGCCGGTCGATCCGAGGACAGAAACAAGTTTGCTGTGTACTACCATTGGCGTGCAAGCTATCCCAAGCCTATGTGCGCCTAGGCCTAGCTGTAGGTGTCGGGCACCCGCAAGTCTGCAGCCCTTGCACGTGAACTGTCGGTGTCTGCTCCAGTCCTACACTCCATCCATGCGACAATAAAACTGGCTGGAACACGCCTGGTACGTCACGAAATATTTTGCGCCTCATGCACGCGTGTACATGTCTGGCACAGGCGCCCTCTTTTACTGTGACAACTTCAGCTGAAGTTGCAGCCACGCACAGAATGGCATTGCATCTTCTGCTTCTCTAATTGGTATAAACCGCATGCGCACGGAATACACATGTGCAAAAAATGCGTCATCTGCCAGTTTATTCCAGCTCGATCACAAGTATTGAGCCTGATTGCGTGTGCAGGTCAGACATCATGATCAGCAGTGGTCTTCTCGGCGCCGGCGTGGCGATGCTCGCCTTTGGCGGCCAGGTGACGGCATCTCGGCCAAACAAGTACCACGACTACGAGGTCAGGAGTGCGTTGCATGCCACACCTTTGCCGATGATGTCCACAATGGTGGTGTAACACTGCAGTGTAGTGGCGTGCCCTTTGCTGCATGCTGACTGACATGGCGCACTGGTGTGCAGCGAGTTCATCCACGTGCTCAATCACCACGTCGTCCATCGCGGCTTCCAAGTCTGCCAAGGAGGTCAAGGCTGCTAGTGCGTACCCCTCAGATGAGCTCGCCATGCTGAGCACTGTTCTCAATCCGCCACGCCCGTGATGTTTCAACCGCGCTGTCTGCTTCATTCTTCACCAAGTGCACACACCTGTGCATGCTCAGGTGAGTTCATTTGTTGGACGTGCACTCGCTACCAGTCATGTGTGCACATGTACAGACCCACCAGCTTGCTGCCCCATCCCTCAGCATGTCCTCAGCAATCGCTGATCAGACTAGCAAGGCTCAGCCCTGTGGCATGGCAGGCACGTGATTGTCATGTCTCATTCCACATGAGCCGCCCTGTGCATGTGCAGTTGCCCAAGTGAAGGGACTACTTCTGCAAGGGCCCCGACCACATGCCCGATGCCCTCAACGTCACCGCGCACGCCACCGCCAGAGCGTACGCTGAGGCCTACACCAGCGTTTACGTCGACTGCAAAGCCAGAGGTATGGCACCCCCCCAACATGTTCCGAGCCGCCCCCGGGCCCGCATCCCCGTCTTGCCCCCCTGAAAGCCCGCCCGCCACGCCGCCGGCTGGAGCTGGACCCGCCGCAACACGTCACCCGCTCACACGCCCCGCACGCGCAGGCAATGCCAGCTACTACGTCTACGGCGAGTCCCTCGCCAAGTCCGAGGCCAGCGCCGTCGCCCAGGCCTTTGCTCTCGCCATGTCGTCCGCCATTTCATGCAACAAGTGCGAAGCCGCCGGCCGTGTCACCGCCACAAACCTCAAGAAGATCCTGCTCAAGGTCAACGCGGGGATCACCACCGCCATCGACGGCACCGCCGAAAACGGCATCCTGGCGCGCGACATGTACGACGTCGTGCAAAATGCGCTGCAGGAGGTCGAGATCGAGGCCTTCGCCAACGCGTACGCCGCGGCTTACGCCGCCGACGACACGTGCAGCGGCTCCGTGCAGGCCTCGACCCGCGCCGGCGATGTGCTCGACCCAGAGACCACAATCTGCGCGCTCAACCTCACCGCGGTCGACCGCTCCGTCGTCCAGGACGCCTTTGTCAGGGCTGTCGAGTCCGCCTCCGTCAACGGCTGCCGCAACAAGCCCGGGCCGTACACCAAGGAGGCCGAGGTGCGCCCCCCACCCCAACACCGCCCACGAGCCACCCCCAGTCGCTGTTCCTGATGCGCGAGTCACACTGCCTGCCAACTGCTGCTTGTCTGCCCTGCCTCGCAGCTGCTGTGCGCACCCTCACCCGCGCCGTGCGCATGCAGGGACTTGCCATCGCCATGGCCCGCGCTGTCATTGACCTGTCCGGAACCTGCATCATCGACGGCCACAACGGCCGCGGCTGCATCGATGCCAGCGCCGAGATCACAGCCACGGCTGAGGTGTGGCCCGCCCCTCCCTGCGGCCCTCTGCCCCCTGCCCGCCGCCCCTCCTGCATGCGATCCTGCTGCTTCCGCACCGTGCTGTGCTGAATTCGCACTGCCGCACCCCTGGCGACTGCGCACACGCTCTGCTGCTTCCGGCGGCCCAGCGTGCCCCGTCTCACTCGCCTATCGTTTGCAGGCTCTCGCTACCGCCTTTGCCAGGGGCTACGCCAGCTCGATGAAGAAGTGCCACCGCTACGACCCAGGCTGCCACATGACTGAGACGTACGTCTCCAGGAAGGTGGCCAAGGTGCTGTCAGACGTGTCCACGATGGCTCGTGCCAGCCAGTGTAAACGTGCGCCCCTCCAGCCGCCGCGTGCCCACTGCACTGACTCTACACCGCATTCTGGCACAGTCCATCACAGCTGCATGCCTTGTTCAGTGATCTTAGCTTGCAAACCCCGCCTCACGAATGTGCCAGCCCCCGTTGTAGCCATGGAACCTGCTGACAATGCATCTGGGACCACGCTCGCGGTTGCCGGCCACAGCGGTCGTGCGAGCATGCACGCTTACCGGCATGTAGCCACACATCTGACGAGAGCGGCTGCTGCAGGCCGCAACTTCAGCGTCGACAAAATGAGGGACGAGATTGTCACCAAGACCGCCAAGGTCACTGCTGAGGTGATGGTCGAGGCCGAGGCGGGATACAGGAGCTGCAGCGCCAGCGCTGGTGGGGAGACCAAGATCCATAAGACCAAGAAGGATGACAAGGCTGTCATCCCCAACGGTGGCAAGGGCACGGGCCTCAAGCGGCCAGTGCGGCCAGGGCACCCCGGCCACAGCATGTCCAAGGACACCAAGGGACCCCACGGCCGCAGCCACAGCCGCGGCAACTCCGGCGTGCAGCACCGCGTCCGCCCCAACCACCGCCGCCGCAAGAACATGGGCAAGCTTTAAGCGAGCGCTGCTGCCGCTTGCGAGCCAGCCCTGCTGCTGCTGCGAGGCGATGCTGCCTCGTTTGACGCCGATGGCCACCATCCAGGTGCCACCAAATAAGACCGAATAATATCAATAATTGATTACCCTTAATGCGATTGTACTGTGATGGGTGAGAGTGACGAGTATGCAGGCAATGCCTCAGCCGTGTAACCATTGTGTGTTGATCGGGCAATGTGCATCGACCTGCGTGCTGTCAACTGTGCGCTGGTATCAGGCTAAGTGGACATGTCCTCAATGACATGGCATGTACAGCACGTGAGCCCTGCTTCCACGGCGCTTGCCACCTTGTCTGATGGTGCTGCTGACCTGTTGCTGGCGCCTGCTTGACTAATGGTGACACTGCAGCCACCCGCATTCTGCTAGATAGGTGCTGCGGGGCCAGGGCTGTATCCAAGCCGTGCCTCGCTCCTTGTGGGCGTTCTTGGATGTGCACTGATGCACGGATGGGCCGTGTAAAGCATTGTGGTGCTGATCACACGTGCTGTCCGCATCTTACTCTCGGCCACAATTGCCACCTGTGATCCCTGGAGTGATTTTGTCGGTGGTTCAAGCTACAAGTGACATGTGTGCTTGGCAGGACACGGAATGATGGCGGTGACTACCAAGACCGCAGCCCGCGCAAGCTCGAGAGCGGTACAGGTCACTCTGCAACACAGGAAATCCGTAAATTTCTGATCATTTGATACGGTTGCTTCAGCAAGATCGGTGATGGCCGCCGCTTCAGTGAGTACTTGAAATGGTGCGACAATGGCATGGTGGAAGAGTTTCATCGGGGGAGTGAGGTGCCGCATTGTTGCGTACCAACACGGCTGCAAGTAAGGGCAACTGGCCGTTCCGGATTACACTCTTGTGTCTGTACATGTGCCTGTTTGTGCCAGCTTTTGTGCCCTAATGCTGCCCTACTGCTGGTGAAAACGGTTGTGCCCATGCCTGGTAGCCAGCATCCGCATAGGAGGCCATGTCTATTAGTCTCATAATCTATTGCATGGCAGATCATGGCCGAAACTGGCTCAGTGCTCAGGCTGGTGGTACGTGAAGCTGCGCGTGCTCGCAACACGTAGAAGCGCGACAACAGTGACAATGTGTCACCACGAGCCGATGACGCAAACTCAAATTCCCTTCAACAATACTCAGCGCTGTACTCGAGCGTAGGAGCCGCACGCGCATGCCCGGGTGCTCATCCCATGGATTGGCACGTCGTGGGCGATTCGTCACGCAGCCTAGCAGTCGTATGCCTTCCACCGTCACCGGCTCAGTGATAGTTCAACTACGTGAATGCGAGCACTCTCGTACACCCGTTAGCAAATATCCCATGTCAGCACGCAAACGAAGGAACATGGTTCACGGACGCCACTACGGCTCGAGCGCTCAAAGTACAGCCACCAACCACTGCAACAGCAATCAGCTGAGCGCAACTGGTCCGCAGCACCAGGTCGACATACGCCGAGAGCCCAGCCATCTGGAACGAGTGACTATAGATCGATACGCGGCGTCAGCGACGTAACTGTGTGTTATTAATTCATGGGTCATCGTGTGTTAATTAACACATCGCCGTGTGTGCAAACCTAAGCGCGGGTACCTAAGCGCGGGTTCGATGTGCGACACAGTGATAGATCTAGGACTTTGCTTGTTGCCTGGTCTGTTGCCTCAGCGCTGCCAAGTAGCGCTGGTTCGACGTGTGATGATTGTGATCATGTGGTGCCATGATATATGATAATCGCCACGTCATCAAGATCGTGATATATACGTAACTTACTGCAGTTACACCGGCATGTGACATGATGAGGTTCTCCAACACGTTGCAACGTCAGAACGGCGAACACGACACCAAGTCTGCAAATGCTTTGTACATGTGCAGACTGCTCGTGCCCGGGCGTTTCGAAAACCTATAAATAGGCGTGGCTGGCCACCACTTTCTCACAGTCTCTCTTTCATTAATTTCATTCTGCTGTACAACTAACCCGTCCGCCGACAGCTCAAGACTGCAGCAGTGACAACTGCCTGCCATCGATTCGGAACAACCCAAGGTGTGCACTCCATACGACCACTCGAACTGAAGCCACCATAAGTCGATGGATACTCTAGGTTGCCATAGGTCGGGGAGCACCTCATCGGGCTTTGTGCGGTTACCTGGATGCCATGCCATCAATGATACTGCCCCCCGCGTACACATTCTCACCCACCTGCCGCCGCATGCGCTACGTATACCCGGGACACGGTGCTGTCCCTGTCATTCTAGATCTGCTTGCAAGATAGCCCGACGTGACGCACATGCCAAGTTTCCTTCTCCAAGACGTTGCCCTGTATGCCAACGCCGCGTGGGGACCATTCGTGACGGCATACGTCGTATCACGGCCACGGCGAAGCGCATGCCGCACCGCATGTCCACACGTCTTCGCTAGCCTCAATTGCAATGAGAGCGCTGCAGGAGGCTCTTGATGTCAAGGATTTGTGTTCGTTCCGCACAGTGGCTGTGACCTTTCCACTCGTGTGAACCACATGTTAATACGCGTATGTCGAAGGGGCCTGATCTGAGCTGCGTGGCTTGCTGCAGGTCAACATGTTCAGCAAACCTATCCTCGCCGGCACTGCTGTGCTGGCCCTCGCCAGCCAGGCCATGGCATCAAACCCACATGGCTACAAAGTCCGGGGTACGTCCGCTTTCAGGAATTTGCTGGGCATGCATAGCTATAGCCCTCGTCGTCGATGAGACGTGTTCTCCCTGCAACCGCTCACCTGCTGCCACCGAATCGGCCTTTCCTGGAACGATCACCTGCATTCCAGTTGGGGTTCATGAGCCGCCACAGTGTCGACCACTGCAAAAAGCTGAACATGCACCGCAGCGCACAAGCTAACCTCGACCACACGTGTGCAGAGAGCAGCGCCTCTTGCAGCATCACGTCGGCTTCGGCTGCTCGCTCCAAGTCCGCTGAGGTCGGAGCCGCTGCCTGTGCGCCCCTTCAACCTGTGCCCGACTCGCCTGCACCTGTGCACAAACGTGCAGCTCTCACTGGCCATTCCCGCAAGTTCGCCTGCCCTGACAGCACCCAAGCTTGCCTGCACGTGTGCACAAACGTTCAGCTCTCACTGGCCATTCCCGCAAGTCCGCCTGCCCTGACTGCGCCCAGGCTTGTGCACTCGTGACAGACCATGCATGGCCTGCAGTTAAACATGCATGTGTTCGCACTGCAGCCAATGCTAGCGCCCATGTTGTGCCACATCCACCCCACCCTGACAGCCCCCGATCTCTGCAGTTGCCAGCGTCAGCGAGTACTTCTGCGGGGGCCGCGGCCATACCCAGGACCATGCACGGGCCACCGCCCGCGCCGTGGCACGCGCCTACGCCCGGGCCGTCGTCGATGTCACCGTCGACTGCCAGGCCTACGGTGCGCCACACCCCCCCCCCTCCTTGCCCGCCGCTGCGCGCTGCTGCCGCACATGCCTTCACATGGTGGCGACTCCATGCGTACTGTCACCACCACAGCCACCCGTTCCGGCGTGCACCATGTCCTGGAATGACCCACTTTGCTCCTCAGCCTTGTCTTTCAGCAACAAGCCCACCCCTCCACCACAGACCTGCTCCTCAGCCTTGTCTTTCAGCCACAAGCCCACCCCTCCACCACAGACCTGCTTGCGCACCAGCTCTCACCCCGCCGCTCATGCACACAACCCCCCGCCCCGGTCGTGCAGGCAACGCCGGCTACTCCGTGAATGGCGGCTCATACGCCTCCGCGCAGGCCACCGCCATCGCCAAGGCCTTTGCCACCGCCATCTCCGACTCGGCCAACTGCGAGACCGACTGCAAGGCTCGCGGCAAGGCGATGGTCGAGAGCATCGAGAAGATCCTTCTGTCCGCGACCGCAAGCATCGAGGTTGCGTTTGACGACCGCGCGGACGGCGGCGAGGTCGAGCAGTACTACAACCTCGTGGCTGAGTCAGTCGAGAAAGTGACTGTCATCGCTGTCGCTCGGGCCATGGCCGACGCCTACGCTGACGAAGACTCGTGCTCCGGCAAGGTCAAGGCCAAGACCAAGGCGGGCGACAAGGAGGACCCCAACACTGCCGAGTGCTCCCTCGACATCAACGCATATGAGTCATACGTCGCAACCGACGCGCTCGCCGCTGCCATCGCTGACGCCTCTGCCAAGGTCTGCTTGAACAAGGCCACAACCGGCCCCTTCGAGGTCGAGGCTGAGGTGCGCCCTGCCCTGCTGCACGCTGTGCGCGCTGTGCTGACTGTGACTCATCCGC
The DNA here is from genome assembly GCA_900538255.1 of Ulva mutabilis. Taxonomy (NCBI): domain Eukaryota; kingdom Viridiplantae; phylum Chlorophyta; class Ulvophyceae; order Ulvales; family Ulvaceae; genus Ulva; species Ulva mutabilis. Next base: position 21,198 of record UNSF01000117.1, read on the forward strand.
CTGTTCTGCCTGCTTGATCCCTCGTGTTGCTCGCCCGCCCCACTGGCACAGCCTGCTACTGATGACGTCTCATGCCACAGCATGCCTGCCAAAGGCGGCAGAGTGCGCATGCATGTGCCACACCTGCCTCACCCCGCCGGCTGCATGCAGGCAATTGCCGAGGCCATGGCCATCGCCACCATCGACCTCTCCGGCTCCTGCTTCGTGCAGGGCCGGGGCAAGGGCTGCCTCGAGGCCGACGCCGAGATCACCGCCACCGCCGAGGTGCAGCCCCCCCCCACCTGCCCGGACTGCCTGCGCCGGCCCAACACACCCTGCTTTGCATACACATCGACAGCCACAGCTTGCCACCCCGCCTGACGCCCAAACGCTTGCAGGCCGTCGCAGTCGCCTTTGCAAAGGGCTACGCCTCCTCCACCTCCAAGTGCTTCGTCAAATGCCACATGGAGGAGTCGTCGCTCTCTGTGGCAATCAGCTCCGTCCTTGCAGAGGCAACAGTCGACGCCATGGAGCACCAGTGCACTCGTGCGACCACCCCCCCTCCGCCCCCTCTTGTGTTTGTTTATGTGACGTGTTCTGACTGAGTGTGTTCTGACTGAGTCGCAGCACTTACGGCCAGAATTCCACTGTATACTGCCTCCGCGGCCAGCAGCACACGCCCAGTCTGAGCTTCTTGTGCATGCCACAGCCACCTGCCAGTGTGCTCTGACTGAGTGTGTTCTGACTGAGTCGCAGCACTTACGGCCAGAATTCCACTGTATACTGCCTCCGCGGCCAGCAGCACACGCCCAGTCTGAGCTTCTTGTGCATGCCACAGCCACCTGCCAGTGTGCTGACCCTCTGTCAACAGCCGCCTGTGTGCCTGAAGCCACGCACACGCTGCAGCAGCATCCTGGCACAGGGCTGACACCGCACCGTGCCGCTGCAGGCAACTACTTCACGCTGGCTGATACCAAGCGCTACATCGTCACCAAGACCTCCTCTGCCATCGCAAAGGTGCTTGTGGACGCCACCGCCAGCTCTTTCCACGGCTGCTCTGCTGTTGCCAACACCTCCACTGAGATCACCCCCCCCATCCTCACCACCCCCGCAAAGACCACCAACAAGTCTGGCAACAAGAAGTCCGGCGGCTCCAAGAAGACCAACCGCCGCAACAAGAAGAACGGCAGCAAGAACAACAAGAGGGGCGGCAACAAGCGCAACGGCGGCAAGCGCAGTGGCAAGGTCACAGGCAAGTTCACCGCCCTCAAGAAGATCACCCGCGGCCGTGGCCGCTTCACCAGCCTGCGTGGCAAGGCCCTCGCCGCCACCCGCCGCCGCCGCTCCAACGGCCGCAACTAAGCTGCGGCTGCTTCTCTAGAGGATGCAGAGGGGTTCGCTGGCTGGCAGCTGGTGGTTATCAAATGATGTAGTTGACCATGCAAGTGTACGGTGTGTGGTTGCGGAAGTGTTGAGAGTTCCAGAGGATAGCTAGGCATGCAGTCATCAGGCTAGTAGTCCAATCGTGTAATTGCAGTATCTGACAGCAGGCATCACCTCCAGCATCCTCGCTTGATGGAGCCTCTGCACAGCTCCTACCTTTCAGGTCAAGCTCACTCTTGTGCACTTGGTCTGGCGTGTGTCATCCACAACATTGTTGACTGCATCAAACAGGCCAGGGCAATGCGCATGCACTACTACTACTACTGCATGTAGATCACATCTGACTGCAGCCATGTATGCCCAAAGTTGCGCAAAGGGTCACTGGCCTACACCTATAACTACAGCACGCTTGATCCAATATGAATGTACCTCACTGCTCGCACTCTGGACATAAACATTTCAACACATCATCCCCGTATAATACTGCAGCTGGCCAACCTTAAATGTGTTGCTCACTGATGGGACAGTTGGTTTTTTTTGTTGTTGCAGACTTTATCGGACTGCCATCGCCCCGAGAGCTCAGAGGTCAGCTGCCATGCCATGCCATTGCATGCCAAGGCAAGTGGTGAGAAATGTTTTTTTTGTTGTTGCAGACTTTATCGGACTGCCATCGCCCCGAGAGCTCAGAGGTCAGCTGCCATGCCATGCCATTGCATGCCAAGGCAAGTGGTGAGAAATGTTACAGAGGTATGTTCCACAGAGGAACAAATCATGGCCATGCATCAAACACAGGCCAGTGGTGGGTTGCATGCATACGCAGCTCGAGTCACGCATGCCTCGAGACAACTTGATGGGCACGTGCATACTCTGACAGCCTGTTCTTGACATGCGCATTATGCCTCAATGAGCGAACATCGCGATGCATCGTACCCCTGCAGCCCACGACTGGCGCATGGAACATCATTAATATAATTGGGGATTCCAAGATGATGAGCAGCTTGCAGGCGCGCCTAGGCAGAGCTAAGCCTACGTCACACTTGTTATTGAGTGTGACAACAGATTACACCGGTGTTAACTTGTTTGATAATGCTCGACATTCGAATTGCATGTGTGTGGCGCAGTGCACACTCAGCGCATGCACACGCGTCACCCGCACGCCACTGCAGCCCTGCGAAACATCTGATTCCCGATCTTTGGACCTGGATTGACGCATGGAACATTTATTCTAGCTATATGCATGTCAATGCGAGCTGCTGTGCCCCAACTCCCTAAGACCGACGACTCATTGAGGCCCTGCGCACATGTAGACAGCTCTGAAGCCGTTGGACATTGCGTTGTTCTCTGCCTGCGTGTGGTCTAGACAGTGAGCAGCTACCTGCTTGTAAGCCTCAGGGATGGCCCTATCTACGAATGGCAAAGCGCTTGTAGTGGCGAACGTACTGATCGTCACTGCACTCACCGCCCTGTCCATCTTGACGTCGGCCACAGTGATCACGGCATCACAGGCATCTGAGGGAGAGTCAAGCTTTCTATGTGATGGCAGCAGGTCAATTCTGCAGTCTACAGCCCAATGGGCCAGCGAACGCAGTCGGCCCGACACGGTGAACAGCAGCATCTGCGATGCTGGGAGCACCGCGTGTGGCGGGCGCAAGTGCGAAACAGGGTTCACAGATCATTCTTCCGGTAATTTGTATTTCTTAGAGGAAGGTTCAAGGCGGCTCAGGGATCTGAGACTGGCACTCGACGCTGCACATCATGCTGCGACAGCGATCCTCGCCACCGTAGTGCGGTGCTGTCACGCTGCCGCGAAGGCTGCAGCAAAAATAGCTGCAATTCCCATTGATGCAGCTGAAGGGTTTTTTGTATCTGTTTACGCTCGTGTTGGGTTTATCGTGAAATGCATCAACCACAGCTTACTCATGGCTCCATTTGTTGCCATGGCTCTGAGCTACTTCCTGGGGCCCTGCCCCGAGCATCAGGCTCTGACTTCCACCAGCGACCTCAAGGTTGACCCCAGCTCAGTGCTCGATGACCGCCTCAGTTCAATAGGTGCTCGCACTGACAGTGATGATCTGGGTGGTGATCTGTGTGCCATTCCCGCACAACCGCCTACGCCAGACAGGCTTCGGCCAACACCAGCACCTAAAGGATACGCAGAGGGACAGACGTCTTATACGCTGCCCAGTATACGCGTGCCAAGAGGTGAGAAATCCTGCCCATCCGACCGAGCCCACCGTATGTGTTTGAGCATTGCACAGTCGTGGCCACATCCTGAATCCTATGCTCGTGAGGACTTTGTCCACAGATCAACAAGCTGCAAAGAGTCGGTGCAGGATATGTGTGCCCGGAGATCGGCCATCTCTTTCCTAGCTGTCACAGAAAATTATCACAGCAAGTTTTCTGTGACACCCGTGAGCACGAGCTGCTGACGCCCCCCACAGCACCACACCTCACGATCCTCGAGGTGAACCACGTCCCGCCAAGCTTTCAAGGTGAGCACCTATTAATTCTATGCTGCACATGATGCAACGAGGCTGGCCCTTTCACCGCCAGAAGAGGACAGGTCGGATGTCTGCGCCCGTACCACACTCAGTAACCGTCTTCCCATTATTCGTTTGTCCATGAACAGATCCCATTATTCGTGTCCATAAACAGACACGGTGCAGCTGAAACCATCCAGACAATATTTACGAGAGGCTGCGCCGCCTGCCGGTGTACGTTGACTATCAGTGTCGCAATTCTTGCCAAACACATTGTCAAGCACATGGCGTGAGCGCCTCGCAAGACAGAAACTGTCCACGTGCATTACTGCCGCCCTTGTATGCAGGAAATGACCCCTACAGTGGGCTGCACGAGGACAGTGATGGCGCCTAGATCAGGCAACATCGCTCTATGCGAGAGGGTTCCAGCACAGTGTGGATCAGAAGATCTACCGCCAGCACGTGAGAGCTGTGGTGCCCTGCTGTGCCGTGGCACTGGTGTTACCACATTGTGGCTGTTTGCAGCTTCGATCAAGCCCGCAGACTGGCAATCGCATCCGAGGGAAATCGCGCGTACGGTCTGTTACACAATGGGGCTGGCGGGTCATCAAGGAGTGTTCAAATCAAGCTGGAGGCTTGGATGAGTGCCTCTGATGTGCCAGCTAGCCTGTCACTGCTGACTTGAGGCTTGACAGAGATCAACAGCTGGGTTCGCTTTGCTGTAGCTCAAATAAGAATATTCCGCGGACAGCTATCTGTGCTGTTGCACGTCAGAGCTGACCAAACAGCGCAAGCATGATCCAGCACGAGCCACATGTGGCCACGGGCAGACCAGCAAACATGTACTCAATGTCACTTCTATTTATCTGACATTCCCGCTGCATGGATCGCAGACGCCCTCGCATGTGGTACACGATCGCAAAGGGCGCAGCACCAATGCTGCTTACCTGCAGCACTGCTCCTCCACAATAACACACTACAGCGATGTCCAGGTCATCTTGCGGCAAAGCATGATCACTGCTTGTCTGCTTGCTGTTGGCGCCTGTGTCTTCATGATCTTGTCCCACGTTTTCCAGTTGTGTTGGAGTCCACGTGCCGCTCCATAAGTGTACAGCAGTGTTATGAACTGCTTCAAGTTGGTCGTAGTATCTCCATTCAGATTGCCACCTGCCCCTGCCACCTGCTTGTAAAACCTGTCGATGCCTGTAGACTGCTCCACGTCCCCCACGTACATTCACCATCGCAAAACACCAACGCCACACTTGTGTGTCGTGGGTCCAACAGTGTCTTGTGACTACACTTGAGTCAGGCCACAGACAGCCTCACGGTCAAAGGGCGGCACCTGCAAACGCCTGACAGCCTCAGATGAACATGGTCTTTCGCACGTGCTAGTGTGCTGAACGAGCCCGCTTGCCAGCCAATACTCACAGCCAGCGTCCTGTGGCCTCCGAGAGACCGCTGTGGCTGCACATGTGTGGCAGATGTCTGACCGCCCACCAAGATGCACAACCTGGCTACAATTCAAATCAGGAGAATGAATGCACCGGCTGACAAACCTCCGGAAGTGCATGCAGCTGCATCTAGGCATAAACAGGTGTGACGACGTCACTCAGGGCAAGGCGCAGCGCTGTGGTGGCTCCAGTTCCCACAGCATCCTCTGACGGAGCAGGGGGCGTACCGAGGTGCATGAAGGGTCCATCCCCAGAGCGTGGGCATTGCCAGCCACGTAGCAGCGGCTCAGCACACCCGACCTGCAGCAGCATTGGATGCGCCTTGCACACTCGTACACAGTTGGCACACTGTGTACGTCAGATCAAGCACGTCATGCTGTCAACAGCCACACCCAGCACCTGGTGAGCAACTCCACAGCAACGAATGAACATGGACGGTCCTGTGTGCGTACAGGGCCATTGGTGCTGACCGGGAATGGTGGTGGAGGCGTACGCGGCCGCGGCCACCTCGACTCCAGCTCGTCTCGCGGCCTCCGCGTGCATGCACAACACGTCGCGGACTTGTGTCACGCACGGCGCAGACAGGGCCTGCACGGCTGCCAGGCAGCGGGAGGAGCAGCGGCAGCCCGGCCCCCTGCGGCCCAGGTCTGCTGCACAGGTCTCCGTCAGCAGTGTGTGCAGCATTGACAGATCGCCGCACTCAGTCACGACAAAGAAGATCTGCAGAGGCGTGCTGAAGTTTTGCTGATGGCTACATAACAGTAGCAGCACACATCGCACCACTGGCAGGGTGAGAGGAGTCCGCCCATGTCAGCAGGTCGTCTTGTCAATCAACTACCGCTGACCGTTACTGTCCAATCCACTGCATCCTTGTGGCTTCATCAAAAGGCAGGCTTACAGTGGCATCAGGACTGTTGAGATGCTGCATGGCGAAGGGCTCAACCTTGAAGTTTTGTTGTAGCCACTCTTGCAGTCCTGCACCACAGGCTGCATTGCCACATACTGGAACCGGTGCTGGCTTGGAGCTGTTGTACAGGCCCGCCCCGATGGACTGGTCCACCACAGCGTCCTCATTGGGAAGCGATGGGGGTGGTCTGAAAATGTCCTCTGGATTTGAGGTCTCGCTGGGCTGCCTCACAGGAGCTTTCGTAAGGCTGGAGCAGTTGGATACGGTTGTCAAATTCTTGGGTGGCACCTGCATGCTTCCATCGTCAGGACATGAGATGTGCCTTTCGAGACTGCTTCCATCTCTCGCCACTATTCTAGGTGCATGCATGATTCTTTGATGGAGCATGAGAGGCAGGCATTGGACGATCGGCATGAGCCTGCGCATGACGAGCTCATGCACAGCAACACAAGACAGGTAGCGCAATCACAGTGTAGGTGTCAACCACGGCCAAAGACCACAACGGCAAAAAAGCGATCAACACAAGCAGGCAGTGGACACTCACCCGGGAGCAGAGCGGGCTGGGTAGACTGTGGCTGAACTGCTTGTAGTAACATCCTTCAATCAGCATCTCTCTGCACGCAATTGCGTGCTAAGTGGCGGTGATGAAGAGTACAAGTGCATTATGGGCACGACATGGGTTGCACAACAACTTCCCACGAAGCAGTGATACACAGCTCAGCTGCAGATGCTGTGTGTAATGGCCGCTGCACACATGGGCTTCTGGATTATAGATACGAGAAGCAATCGCTTTCCAAGCAGAGCAGCGCATGCGGGCAACGCAGTGGTACCTTCACCACGCACGTTTTTGAGTGTTAGGCAGAAGTTCATCCATTAGCCATGGTGGGATCGTACAGCACGCCAACGATGTCAACGCCACGCTTGTATGCTTCTTGAGCTGTGTTACACATGTAGCTCACAGCTGAAGCCATGCAAGCTGCAGGTACCTGCAGCAGGATAGCATGTACGTGAGCTGGTGCAGTTGCTCGCGTCACATGTAGCTCAAGCGCTGGCACAATTGGTTGCAGCACAACTCTGTACGCACACCACGTCGCGAGTGCTGCGAAGCACACTGCCACCGGAGACATTCATGGTCTCGCTGAAACGCTGCGGCCACATTGTCCGGGCAACTTGTGCATTGGAGACACACCGTCTGCATGAACTGAGCACAGGTTGGCGTGCACGAGCATCCTTGATGTCTGTCCGCCAGCAGGTCAGCTGCGCAGTGTCTGATGAGTCCGTAATGAACGGTCATCGGGCTGCTGCAAGAGGTGCTAATCGCAACATCAGATCGAAAGTCATCGTCCTGCATGGCTAAAAATGCCTGTGCTCCTTCCCTGCACCTGCCCTGCTGACAGTCCACATCTTGTGAAGCGGTTAGCTCTCGAGTGTGCACAGCTGGAACTACCTGCAACACCGCATTTAACTTTGCGTTCAGTTGCGTTGTTGGGTCTGCATGCAGGGCACTGCACAGTGTTTGTGTAACACTTTGGTCTGACAGCTCGTGCCACAAGGCTGGATGCAAATAATCAGAGGTGCATGATCGTGAACGCAAGATTTCTCAATACTACATTTGATGCTTTTCGTCTCGTAGTTCTGATCGAGCCAGGCCAGGACAGGCACCTTGAGATGTGCACCCACACATGCCAACAGCGCGACCAAGCGCCGCGGGGACAACATACAGCTACAGCGCTGTCTACTGCTATGCATATAATTTCAGAGGACACAAATCAGGCCTATGCGTATGGCTGCCCAAGCTGTAGATAGCTGGTCTAAGAAGTAGTTGACTTGAACAAACACCTATATCACACACGTGGTCACATCGTCGCCACGTTTGCTGACCAACAAACGGATTCTGCTCTATGCGTTTTGTTTCGAAAGCATGGTGGTGATCACCGCTCGATATTGGCCGTGCGGTCTCCTCCTGAGGCATCCCCCGCATACTCGCATGGCTTGGTCAGCATGCACTTCGCTCGCGACGCACACAAATGCACAACTGCGTTTTCGTAGTGGCCACTGGACTGCACATCATGGCATGCTCGCATACAACAACTCCGTGCGATCGCGGCCGGAAAGTTCCGAAGTGTATAAGCAGCTGCTGATTGTGTCCATCGCTGCTCGACGATATCCGAGGACCCAAAAGCCAAACGCGCAGTAGTTGGCCAGTAGTTGGCCACGTTTAAGGATCAGGTCGATAGTATAGGCTGTATATTTGCTAGATACGAACTTGCCTGATATATCCTGCATCCTAAACCCCTCCTGGTGGGAGTGTTGCGCACTGGTCAGCGCATCCGGTGCTCGCTCGACAGCGCCATCGACCTCATCTCAAATCGTCTAACACAGGACTAAGTATGATTGCACGAGATGCCATAATGGTATGTCTGAGCCTCGCCAACATTGGCCTCCTGATCAGGATATGCTCTCGATGGCAAGGTGCGGACCCCCAACGGCCTGTGTTCGGATCTACATCCCTGCAACATTTCAAGCATAACGCAATTATTGTCCTACAGGGAATCCTACACAGATCAATATGTTCCCGCAGGCAGTGGGGGTTGAATCTGTCTCGGTGACCACGCTGCTGAAACAATCAGAATTGCCCAAGGTCTCCAGCTTACCCACACAAGCAAGGTCTGCAGAACGAGACATGAGTACTGTCGGCTTGCTGACTCAACACGTTTATGCGTCTAGCTTGGAAACACAAGTCAAGGTCGATTCACTACATGATCCCGTAGAAGCTTTAAATGTTTCCACCACACTGGCAGTTGATGGAGCGGAGGGCGCAACTGTGAATTCTGATCATCATAAATGCGCCCGATCAACGAGCTTGAACGAATCTCTAGCCCATGCAAGGCCTTCTTCAGACCCTTACTCGCTGTTCATGGTGCTGCTGGACAATTTTGATGCTTTCATGGAGGTCTGGGCAGCTCATGCAAAGCCGTCATATCCCTACTTTTTCTGGGCAACTATGGAGGCTTGCGCCCTGGAAGAATCTGTACATCCACTGAAAGCTGCTGGACTACTGGCGACGCATGCACAGTTGCATCGCTACCAAGGGCGGCTGGCAATGGGTGGGAACACTCTCGAGGAGAAGACTGTGATCAGTGGAGATCTATCCATGATCAGCACAGCATTGCAGCCAGGTCATGCGAATGGCCACCCTGTACTGCAGGGCACTCCATCACCTCAGCCAGCAGGTCATCACAACGGCATTGACCTTGCCATACTGGGGTTGCAGGTGCGGCGTTGACCAATGGTGATAGCCATTGAGGGTGTCTCCGACTTTTCTGACGTCTACTGTGCATGTGCGTGCCAGATTTCACAGAGCCAAGGCCTTTGGATACTTGTCGCCATCACAGCAGCATTCATTGCCTGGCGATTCGCTTCAATGTTACATGGATCGCCGGCAACCTGTGAGAAGCCTTTTGAGACAGCTGACTATGCTTGCCAAGTCGGCAACGGTGCACTCGACTGCCTCCATCCACAGGCCACCACCAGGCTTTCAGCTTCTCGATTAGCCGCAACTGCTGCGAGGACGGCATGTGAGATCATACACGGAACTGTAGCTCGGTGTGACATTGCCCCCCTGTTTCAGCATCTGCACGACTGGAAAATGTCATCGCCTAACGCACGGTGTACAACACCATGATCTGGCACATGGAATTAAAGCTAGAACATCCTGCTCTTCTCTGGAGTTGTTTTGGCATCCCTTGAGCTTGATTGGCTGCCAAATCTTGGCATGGTGCCCAATGGATGCAGCTTACACAACACACACTACAATCCAGGGTTTCGAGCGGTGCCGGTGCTTGGAAGCGCAATGGTGGACGTCTGCGGCGTGCATCTGTGCTCAACAGACAAACGACTGACACTGTGTGGGAGGAGGGTGTTGACGGCTCGCCTAATCAAGCCACCGATGTGATTGATGATGATGGTATGAGAGAAAATACTTTGTGCGGATTTCCAAGAACTTCCAGCGCAGCAAAGTCCACAAGGCCGTCATCTGGTGTGCTGCCTCACATCCGCCCAGAGGGCAGGCCTTCAGCTCCCAGCTGCTATATGCAAGGTAATGGAGGCCACACGGATACCATGATAGAGACGATGATGGACCATGACACTCAGTTGCAGGGCCGTCTCAGTGTTCGCCAGCCGATATGGAACTCCGGAGCAGGAACGTGTGATGTTGGATACTGACATGGAAGGGCAACTGGACGTGCTTCACAGCGTTTATACTTATTGCTACATAATGAGAACGTTGTATATCTGTCGAATGTTTGTCGAGTTTCCTCCTATAAACATTAGATTCTAGCATGACATGCAAAGCGCCTTCGCGTGCAAAGGACATTCTATACGTCTTCCTGATCAAGCGGATTCCGAGCGGCAGAATCACCCTTATTAGCTGTGTGGTGTTATCGCTGTCTATTCACCGCAAGGCATGCGACCGCAAGGCGTTATGTCGCTGGAGCAGTGGATTGAGCCATGCAACGTGCCGACTAAGTGCGGGTTTGGTATCGTTCAACACAGGTAGTGCACAAGTGAGTGTATGGGCATTGCTATGACGGACAGTGCACACGCAGCCTTCACCAGTGTCGAGTCACGTTGCCTTTTTCTTCATTCAATGATTTGTGCCGTCATGGTCGTTTCACGGTCTCAAGGCTTGAAATTGCTCGCGTGCCGATGCGCTGGCCAGAGTTATGCGTAGGCACCTGATCCGGGTTTCCCCAAATGCAAATGTGCCCATCAGCATGTCATCTCGGATCATCTCGCTTTGGGTATCGTGTGTCTGCTGATGTCTTGCCGGCGTTCCCCACGCGGGAGCGACAAAGGGCGCTATTGGAGCATCAACTACCCGGGCGGAAGAGACGGTGCAGGTGAGCTCGGTGCTGAACGAACAACTCGAGTTGTGTTTACGGACGTTCATACAGCAAACTGTACCTCAGTTGAGTGTTGTACCAAACCGGTGCAATCGCTGGCTGTCACTTTGCCCGCATGCCGCAGCAGACAAGGGGCGGATCAGAAGCTGCCAAAGATACAATGACCTTGACATCACGCTGCGAGAGTGGAGCTCCTCGACGAGCCCAGCAGCGCGCGCCCATGGTTACAGCTCCTCACAGCCTGCCTTCAACAATGATGATGAAATCGCGGGCGTTGTCGACGATTTTCTTGCAGCCCTTTGTCTTGGAGGGGACAGAAAGTCTGTCAGACTTGAAAAGCTCGTGGGGAGACGTTTGTACGAAGCTGAGGTGAAGTGCAAGCAGTTCCAGCACACTGCGATGGAGTGGTGCGAGCCACAACAACTGCATGTATGATGATCACATACGAGTCTGACTGGGGTACTTCAGTAGAATCCTGTACTTCACGTGGAAGGTCATGTTAGCCTTTCGCCAGTGCAGTATGTCTGCTGCTGAAGATCTGAAGGAGATGCTCAAAGCGAAAGAGTGCGAGCTGCACTCTGAGACGCTTCGGGCAGACGCAGCCGAACAGCGGTGCAGCTTACTTGAGGAATCGCTCAGAGATCGTCGAGAAGCTGGCCATGTGTCGCCTGCTCAGCGAGCACACCTGGCCCATGAGAGTGACCGGGGCTGTGTGCCACGAGGCTGGCCTGGGAGTCCTGCACCATCAACTGCCCCGCACACGCCCCATGTACCATCGACAATACCATATGAGTCTGCCCCGCACCACTCAGCTATGACCGACGCCTCTCAGCAAAGGCATCCCTGCAGCATGCGGGCCCTTGCAGCGGAGAACGCCCAGCTGAAAGACGAAAAGAATCTTCTCTGCATACAGCTTGCGGTACGGTCTAGCTGACATGTCGTTCTGTCCTCTCCTTCTGTGTGAGCCTGTGCAACAAGGCCATGTTCGGATGATGTGCGTTGAAGCTGTCAGACTGTCCTTGCGACAATGTCAGGCCATGTTGTTCTGGTGTCAGTGCTACCTCGCCGGCTATCTTCAGGATGGACCCCGTCAGCAGTGCCACTGGCTGGCCACTGTTGGGCGCACACTGCCAATGCAGGGGGCCAACATCATTTCTGCCAGCCGTCTGCCAAGCTTGTTTTGGGACTGAGGAATGGCAATTCATTTGCCAACTGCCGCTGCTTGCAGTCCACTGGAATGGGCCGGCTGCAGATCCGAAGCTCAAGCAGCAGACGGCAATCAAGGCCACTCTGACGTGTGGTGGCGTCAGTGCAGGAGGCCCGCTCGCGAGCCGCTGCGTGCGCCCGGACATCGACTCCGCTGTCTGGCGACCGACACTCCTCCCTTGTACATGATCTCGATGCAACCCGGCGGCAGCTTGCCGAGGCGCGGTGCGAGCTTGAGGTCAGGAGATCAGGCAGGCCATGCGGTGAGGCGCAGCTTGCCACGGTGGCTGACACACCGCCGCGCCTGCGCCCGACGCCTCTGTGGTCACCTGACACGACCGCGCACACCCAGGACAGCCAGCGCCGGCTCAGCGCGGATCAGGCACACCTGGCAGAGCAGGTGAAGCGCAAACGTTTGTACTTGCAGTCTGTCCTTTGCTCTCTCATGTGTCTTGAGGCCCTGTTTGGACCAAGTGCACAACAGCGAAGGCCCGGAGTGCATTCATTCGCACTGCGGCCGTGGTCGTGCAAGGGGGCGATACGTTACACATTTGACCAAGGACGCGCCTTCTACATGTGTATGACGTTGTACTGGTGCCTGGCGTTCCTGTAAATGCAATGACCGAAGCCGTCTGTGCTGATGTGGTGCATCTGCCATCTGCCATCTGCCATCATGGGTGAACTCGGTGCAGCTGTCGCTGGCACGAAGGCAGGCCGCAGACGCGGACGGCCGTGCGGAATCCGCCACTAGCGACCTGGCCCGCCTGCGCAAGGCGCTGCTGGATTCGGAGATGGAGATGCAGATGCTCACGCAGCGGCTGACGGAGCACGAGCGTGAGCGCGCGGAGGCGGCGGCTGCGGCCGAGACTGCTGGAGCCCGAGCGCGGGCTGCCGAGACGCGGCAGGCGGACCTGACCGCTACAGTGGATGAGCTGGAGAAACGGCTCGCAGCTGAGCGCACCAAGGTGGGTGCCTGCTTTCCGCACCGCACATCGCCCTCGCGTGCCGGCGCACCGTGCAGAATGCGGGGACCCATGTGAGCACTGCCTGGCCGCAGTACGTCCGCCCAGAGTCCCCCCAGTATGTACGTCCTGGCCTGGGCATGGGAGGAAGGTTGAAGACATTTCCAGGCTACCCGGTGGTGATCTCAGCCATTTCTTCTGCCAGCTGAGGTCGATCACCGCAGCATCTGCATGCTGTTCGTATCTGCTTTGACACAAACGCCATGTCGTGAAGTTCGGCGTTGCGTGCGGTTTGAGGTGTTTTATGGTTTCCTTTGTCGCACGTGTCGCCAACCGGGGATCTACGCTGGCGCAGCCGGGGCAGCGGTGAGCAATGGTCGGCCAGTGACCCTGGCCGTGATTGCAGGCGGCGGAACTGGACGTGGAGGTGCACGACAAGACGCTGCGGCTGAACAAGGCCCAGGCTAGCGCGGCGACAGCGGAGGAGGAGGCGCAGGTGGAGCGCGCGGCGCTGCGCAGCAAGGCGACTGCGCTGCAGGAGGCGCAGGAGGCGGTGGTGGACGCGCGACAGCGCTGCGAGGCGCTGCAGCGGCGGCACGAGGAGGCGGCGGGCCAGCTGGCGGAGGCGCAGGCGATGAAGAGCGCCCTCCAGGAGGAGGTGCGCTCCACGCGTGGCCATGCTGCGCCCGCCAGCTGGTCATTGTGCAACGTGCCACGCTGTGCCCAGCTCCTGCGAGCCCTGCATGCGCCACTTGGTGCTGACTGCATCATGCGCGCTAGCTGGGGGGGTGCATTGTCCTCCTTGGCCAGCCGTGTGCATGTGGAGCGTGGCTGAAGCACATGGCCATGCATGGGGGTCATTGGTGACCGCTGTGTGAACCTTAGAACGGGGTGTGGCGCTGTGCAGTGTGAGGAGCTGTCGAAGGAACTGCGGAGGGTGAATGTAGAAGCTGCGGAACGCACGCATGAGCTGGAGTCCGAGCTGGCCACCCTACGCCGGTCCACAGCCGCGGACGCGAGCGGGCTGCGGTCGCAGCACGCCGAGGAGCTGCGTGCTGTGCGCGACCGGCTGCTGCGCGACAGGGACGCGGAGCTGGAGCGGGCACGGCGCGGCAGTGAGGAGCGCGTGCGGCGGGCGCAGGAGGACTGCGACTCTGCGGTCGCGCGGACGGCGGCCGCGGCGGCGGAGGAGGTGAAGAGCGTCACCGCGCGGCTGGAGGCCAAGGTGTGCCATGCATGTCATGCATTTGCGCGGACGGTGGCAAGGGTGGGGCAACCGCGTGTCCGCGGTATAGGTGCCGATGTGGCTATGTGGCGCTGGAAGGACCTGTAGCTGGCTGCGAAACGGTGCAGAGGCAAGGCTGCATTACGCCTGCTACAAGCACCCCACTGTCACAGCAGTGTCCGCGGGTGGTGTGCAGCCGTCCTGTTCCGCTGTGAGCCCAGGGGCCCCTGCTGGACACGTCTCTGATTGGAGATATGCGACGTCCTGAATCCATCAACCAATCATGGCACTTCTCATCGACACGGCTGGCATGCGGGCAACATGCAGGTGGCGGAGGCTGAGAGCCAGCGTGACAGCGCGGAGGCTGACCGCGAGGCACGCGCAGCGCGCAACCACGAGGACTCCCTCGCTGCGATGGCCAGCCTGCAGGCGAGCTACGACGACAGCCTGGCGCGGCTGCGGGCAGCGCAGGAGGCGGAGGCGGCCTCGCTGAGGGCACGCGTGGCCGCCGCAGAGGAGCGGGAGCGGGAGGCCGCGGCGGAGTCAGCCACGGCTCGTGCGCAGGTTGCGCGGCTACAGGTGCGCCGAACACCGCGAGACCCGCTCTCAACAGCTGGTCCTGAACATGCGCGGTACAGTTGTGTGCTTTCGCACCAAAAGGGCAAAGATGATTTTTCTCGTTGCAGCTCGTATCGGGCAGAATATGGCAAGGGCTAGAGTATGGCCGGCGTGGCTGCAGGACTCCGTTGCAGATAAAGACGTCCAGCTGAAGGACGCACGGGAGGCGGCTGACGCACAGGCAAAGCAGCTCTCGCTGCGCTGCAAGCAGGCGGAGCAGCTAGAGGAGGAGGTGGCCACGCTGCGCGCTGCGGCCGACACACAGCGTGACGCCGAGCGCCGCAAGGCCGGGGCGGCCGAGGAGGCGCTTGCGGAGCGTGCGGCACATCTGCGTGATGCGGAGGCGGCGGCCGCTGCAAGCGCGCGGGAGCTGACGGCTGCACAGGACGAGGTTGTGGCGCTGCAGAGCGACAATGCTCACCTTCGGGCCAAGGTGAGCTGTGCCAATATGCGATGCGTGATCACAGGCCTCTCAAGGCACGCTGGCTGTGTGCATCACCTCTACTTGCCGGGCACTCTGGCATGTGGTAGTGCAGCCATAGCACAGGGTCAGTCCTATGCTGGGTCTGCTTGTGTGAGCTTCAGCAAACTTGCTTGCTGCCACTGGAGTTTGCCACAGGGCTGTCCTTGGTTGGCCATGATATGGGTGGGCTGCGGCTGCACCGGATGACTGACGATGGGCTGCTGCTGTGCAGGTCGAGACGATGGAGATTGAGGCGACGGGGCTGACGGGGCAGTGCGAGGCGCTCACGGCGGAGCTGGAGGCGATGCAGGGCGACATGCGCAGCGCTGGGCGCACGGTTGAGGGCGTGCACACTCAGATCGCCGACCTGGAGACGAGGCTCGCGGCGGCAGAGCAGGACACCGCAGCAGCCACTGCGGCCAAGTACGCCGTCACCATTGTCAGGCAGATTGCAATTGTGGTCACGCTGTAGGCTTGTACGATGATTAGATCCTACAACATAGTGCCCCCCTTCAGCTTGTCGTGCAAAACAGTGTTATGAGCCACATGCCCAGTCCGGCAGGGTGTGTTGGCTCCCCTAGCCAAGCTGCAGCCGGGAGTTTGAGGCTTGTGCAGAGAAGAAGCCGTGATGATGCTGGAGGCGACCCGCAAGGCGCTGGCCAAGACGCAGACGGCGGCCAGGAGTGACATCACTGCGGCCGCAGGCACGCTCGCCGGGGAGAAGCAGCGGCGGGTTGCTGCGGAGGCAGACGCCGATGAGGCCCGCGTGCAGGCCCGCCTTGCATCTGAAGCACTGGCGGCCGAGAAGCAGGCCTCCAGCTTGAAGTTTGAGCGCTTCCAGGAGCGACTAAATGGGGCAGAGGCTCAGCTGGACGCTCTCAAGGTCCGTGACGCCGAATTTATATCCCGGTCTGCATCAGGGTCACCGCAGCTGCACAGTGTGCCTGCCAAACTGGGACACTTTGTCGTCTGTCATGCCAGGACACGCTAGCCCACAATACACCAACCTCCCTTTTGTTCCTGCTCGTTGCCAATCGGCTGTGATCGTCTGCATTGGCGGCATGCGGGCTCAGATGATGGTGTGTACACTTTCGCGTCTAGTGTAGGCCGACATGAAGTCCCAGGCACAGGAGCACGAGACGAAGTGTGAGGGCCTTGAGAAGTCTCTCAATGAGGCTCGCGCAGAGACAGTAGCAGCGATTTCAGCGCGCAGCGGTGGAGCTGAAGCTCTCAGCCTGGCAGAGGTGAGGCCCTGATACATCCGCTGTGGAGGGTCCGCGGAGGCAGGTCGCAGGCTTAGACAGGTCGCAGGCTTAGACAGGTCGCTTAGACAGGTCGCAGGCTTAGACAGGTCGCTTAGACAGGTCGCAGGCTTAGACAGGTCGCAGGCTTAGACAGGTCGCTTAGACAGGTCGCATGCTTAGACAGGTCGCTTAGACAGGTCGCAGGTTGGGTGCTTCTGCCTTGCGACCTTGCCTTCCATCCCGTGTTGGCACCACCACCAGCATCGTGGCACAGTTACAGTGCTTGTGGCATGCTGTCGGAGTGTGCGCTGGAGGTGAATTGCATCACCTGCATAACGCTGAGAGGGAGCTCGTGCTTGTGCAGAGCAGGCTTGCGGAGGCTGTGGCAAGGGCCGCTGCAGCCGAGGATGCATCTGAAGCAGCAGACAAGCGAACAGCACGGGCCAAGGAGGCCACGGCTGCCTCTGAGGTCAAACTTCGCACTGCTACGGCAGAGATCTCAGACGTGCGCATCTCTGCATACACTACTGCTTGGCAGGCGGCTCTATCTCTGTCGCTCTGCGCATCTCTGGCATAGCCAACTGTTACACGTCCTTCCAAATACCCTAGCTACACCTGCCACACGCTAGCCACAGCATGCCACAGGCTGACAGCGGCTTGGCTATGCCACCTTCAGAGTGTTCGTTCTTCAGGCTCGTGTGTGAGAAGCACAGGGTTTTGCAGTTGAAGCGGCAAATTGCGAGGACTGAGCAGCGCGCAGCTGAGGCTGCCGCAGCAGCGGAGGTGGCGCAGGGCGGGCTGCAGCGGCGCGTGCAGCACCTGACACGGGACATCGACGAGGCGCGCGCTGCGCTGCACGCTGCGCAGGCTGATGCTGTGGAGGCCCGGCGCGCGACCGATGCCGCCACGGCTGCCGCAGCCGAGGCTAACTCGTCGATGAAGCGGCAGCTGGGGGCGAAGAGTCGCCAGGTGGAGAGCATGGCGGAAAAGCTGATGCTGCAGAAGAAGGTGGGCACCCTGTCAACCCCCCTCAACTCTGCTGTACGCGTGACTGGTCTGGCTGTCTTGCCGGCAGTGCCATGGATCCTGTGTCACTGCCGTTGCAACAACTGGCAATAGGAGGTCCAACACTGTGGCCACTGGGATGCGCACGGACATCACTGCGGCGTTCCTCGGCGTGCGTGAGGCGCGTGCGCGGTGTGAAAGACGCAGCGCGGTGTAAGCCACGACGTGTGCAGGTGTTGGAGGCGGACTGCGACACCCAGGTGAGCCTGCTGCGCGCTGCGCTGGACGAGCGCGACCGCAGCCTGAAGCGCCTGCGCGCCGACCTCGAGGCCGCGGAGGCCGCCCGCGACGCCGCAGCCACGCGCTGCAGCGCCGCAGATGCCGCCGCTGCGGAGGCCACGGCGGCGGCCGAGGCGGCCGGTGCGCGCGCCGCATCGCTGGATGCTACCGCGCTGGACCTGCATACGGCGCTGGCACAGCACGTGGAGGAGGCACGGCGCGCGCACACTATGCTGGCGGATGCCGCGGTGGCGCAGGACACGATCAACGCGCTTGAGGCTGAGCTGGCGGACGCGCGCGCAGCCGCGGCACACCGCCTGGCGGACGGGGCCACGGTTGGCTCGCCTGGGGAGAGCTGCACTGCAGTGGTTGCTGGCATGCACGCAGAGGCTGCCATGGAGTCAGAGGAGCTGCGTGTCGAGAATGAGCGGCTGAGGGGCATCGTGCGGGAGCGTGGGGAGGCCTTGGTGGTGCTGCGGCGGGAAGCAGCCTCGCTTCAGGTGTGACATCACATGCATGTGTGCCTTTGCGTTTGATGCTGCAGAGCAGGAACAGGCGGCACATGCGCTTACGTGAATCCTGGCGGCGATGCACTGTGCTTGGTGTGCGTGCAGGCCGCCCTCACCGCCGGTGCAAGCGACATGCTGCACAGCACCGCACCCAGCGCCCCGGCCGACGGCTCGCCGCGAACGCCGCTGCGGGTGCGCCTACGCGATGCAGAGCGGGACCGCGGCCGCCTGCAGCAGCAGCTGGCTGCGCGCGAGCGCCTGCTGGCCGACCTGCACAGCTCGACTGTCGCCACCACTGCCACTTTCGCCAGCGTGGCGCGGCCCAGCGCCGGCGCGACATTCGGGAGCAGCCGCGGCACGGAGTGGGCCGGGGCAGCTCACGCACTCGGCAGCGCCGAGTCAGGCCGGGCGTCCCTGGGCCTGGGTGACGCGGGGGGCTCGCCGTGGACGCTTTCCTGCCCTTCCCCTGGCTCATCGGCTGCAGGACATGCTGCCGCTCTCCATGCGCTGGTGCGTTTTTCGGCACCCTTGAATCTCTGTGGTCCTCACCTTTCAAGAAACCCGCATTTTTGCCACGCTCAGGTATCCCAGAGCTGTGTGTGCCTTGGGTGACCGGAGATACGGTCAGGGGCTGTGCGTGCTGGGCCCACAGCAGCGTGGGCGCTTGTGTGACCGACAGCATGGCATCGTGAGCATCGCTGCCATGTGCGTGCTCTGCTGATGTTGTGATCGCAGACGCCCGCACGACCGTCCCTGGCGCTGTGATGTCAGGCATCGATGCACACTCCGTGACTCGTGCGAGGCACTCGCCCGAGGTCAAGCGGTGCTGGGCGCGGTCGATTTCTGGTGTGCTGCAGAGCAACAGCCCCACCCTGCGGCATGCCCTCGCCACTCACCAGAACACCACAGGCAGCGCTCTTCGGGCGACGTCCCTGCAGCCGCCTCAATCACACGCGAGTGTGGGAGCATACTCCCATGGCGGCCACTCACACCAGGGCTGCCCTGCAACGCTCCCAGTGCGCAGCAACCCATGGCCAGCAGTGCCGGCACAACCCCGCTTCTCCCCGCGCCCTCCGGCGGGGAGTCCGCCGCGCACGCAGCAGGCCCAGCACGCCGCCACGCCACCGCCATCGTATCAAGGACACAGGTCGCCCGCAGCAGCCACGGCGCGGCCGCCTGCCTCACAGGGGACGCTGGATCAGGAGCGTGAAGCACTGCTTGTGGCAGCCGACCAACAGCGGCGGCGGCTGAAGATGCTTGCCAGTGAGGTGTTGCCCTGGTGCACTGCTTGCTGTTCTGAGATTCCCTTGTGTTTCTCTGTGCTGTGCCTGCCATGCGCACGCTACATTGATGTCAGCGTCATACCAATCAACATGCGTCACTGGAAGACATCAGGAAACAGAGCTGCTGTAGGGCAGGTGGCTTTAAGCTTGCTAACACGGGCAACTGCGCTGGAGATATAGCCTGTTCCCCACAACAACTCTTACCTCAATGTGGCCATCACATGCATTGGCTGTTGGGGGGTGACCCGATGTCTTTTTGGATCAGCCACTGCATTGTTTTCTTTGATCTGTGTCCTGTTTGGCAGCGGGCTGCAGTAGCCAGGGCCACCTGGCCCTCACTGCAGCTGAGTTTCCTCTCTGGCATTGGGCGCTATGGTGGAGTGGGCAGGTTTGGACTCGTATCCTGCACAGCTGTCAGTCCTGTGCACGACACATGCATACACAGCTACAACTGCAGTACAGCTGCATGCAGCCCATCACTGTTGCACACTTACATGCAGGAGCGACAGTCGCCACGGAAGGGGCGTGCTGATGCACGGGGGCATGGGGCTGCTGGTGATACACACGTTGGTGCGCCAGCCGTGGCGAGTGGCGTCAAGTCTAGCAGCTCGAGCGAGGATGAAGATGACGATGAGGCTGAGGATGAACACCTGTGGCAGCGCGCCCAGCAGCAGCATCAGCAGCGCTTGGCGCCAGGTAATCGCCAAATTTGAGAGGCAAGCATCTCATTTCCAGACCTATGCAGACGGCATGTACATCTGCTCAAAACTGGAGCGTGGAACAGCTTGGGCACAGTGCTCCAGACCTTCAAATAACGGCAGGTTTTGTCCCAATGAGTCATTAGTGCACTTGTTGAGTGCTATTCGCCATGGTCCATCCAGGCCTGTTTTCAGCAGTTCTTCAGTTTTGGTGTGAGTTCTGGTGTGCAGAGTTGTTCCTGCTGTGCGCTCCGAGCGGCGCCTTCCGCAACGTAAGCAGGAATTGTACCGCCGAAGTCTGGCTTGTTCGTGTTCAGCTAGCGACCGAGTTCTGATTGCATGGAAGCCATATGCTGCCAATGCACTGGCCTGAGAATGTACCGTGAACACTAGCAAGCTATGTCACGATTACAAGATTGCACAAGTTTACATTTTCACAGAATAGAAGCAAGATGCTCTTATTCGATGTTTGGCGATGGATAACATGTGCCAGTGGATGTGTTCATTGGTACTCTGTCCTTTCACGATAGGTGCAGCATCAATCAAGTCAGCCAACATCATCGTCTTCTCAAACTCAAAACATCACACTTACACGCCAGTACGTCAGTCCGCGCATCACCCAAACTTCCACCGGTTCTCCCTGTGTAACGCCTCCTTGTAGTGAGGCGCGATGGGCGGCTGCACAGGTTCCAGGCTCTCCACCGCCCGCCCGGAGCCCACCTCCGCCTCTGGCAGGTTGTACGTCATGTCACTGTCCCACTCGAGGCTGCCACACGCTAGAAAAGGTACGACCACCCGCCGGCAGTACTCCTCCCCCAGCAGCGTCGCCACCCCACCTTTCGGCGCCACAGCAGCCCTGACACTGGTGTTTGCCTCATATGCCTCACTACCCGCCACATCATCAGGCATCACCGCTGCGCTAACCCCCACATCAGCACCCCCCCCTCCTGGGGGCGCAGCAGCACCCCTTGCTTCCGCGGCAGCCTCAGCATCCAGCCTCCTCCCCTGCGGCTCCGCTGCTGCGTCCTGTGAGGTCGCCTCCAGCGCATCCGCCCTCGAGCCTGCAGCCGACTCAGGGCCCTCGGTGGCACCCTCTGCGCTCATCTCTGCTTTGCTTATCTTGTCTGCGGAGGCGGCAGGCGGCGTGGGCGGGGGGCTAGGTGGCTTGGCGCCCTGGAGGAGAGCTCGGAGATGGCTTGGGTGGAAACCGGGTGGGGGCGAGTAGCTCTGGCAAACGACAAAGGCCTCGATGCTGCTGTTGCGGCTGCTGCGCGGCTTGGCCACGGTGACGTCCGGGAAGAGGAGCTTGAGCTGCGAGTACAGCAGCGAGATGTCCTTGCCCCGGAAGATCTTGGCCTGCACGTGCGCTCCTTGTGTGGCACACGCCATGCGCAGGACTGGCCCTGTCTTCGGCTTTACAGTAAATTCCTCAATGGTACTCTATCTTGGACACGATATGTGTGTTGTGAGGAAAAGTGATGAACATATGGCATTGTAATACAGCCCAGGCTGGTGTGGCCACGGGTAAGCGGCTTTGCGGCGGCTTGTGCCTTTACCCACCAAACCACAAAGCGACATGGCTTGGCTGGGGCACTGCGATGGCGCCCATGGCTGCGATCACGATCCAGAAAGGAGTGCTTTTGGGAGGAAAAATGCTTCTGAAAGCATAGAGCGTGGGAGTCACACGCTGCTGAGATGGTCTGCATATGTGGAATTCCCAACCGACAGTGACACGTGTGTGAAGCCACTACCGCGAGGCCAGATCCAGCCAGAAGTACCGAGACATGTGACTGAGCGCACCACAAACGTGCCTCCTTGGCGCAGGGTGTACGCGACGATGGTCAGGGCAGCAACGATGAGCTGAGCTTGCACAAACTCGTCCATGTCGTGCAGGCCGGTCACATCGGGCGCGCCATCAGAGATCACGAGGTCTGCCTCCCCGCTCTCAAAGTGCGCAATGATCTGCCGGGCTGTGGTCTCGCTTGTGATGTCACCCTGGATATCGAGTGAACAGCATTGCGAAATGAATTGTACATTGGAGGGTGAATGAGATAGGGCTTGCTTTGCAATGCATGGTGTCCATCACATCCCAGACCTAGTTGTTGACTGCATTCCTGATTGTTGGGATAACTGTGACGAGTGGCATTGCGGTGTGCCAGTGTTCTTCTGGAGAAATACTGACGAAGTCTTTGATGGACATCAGCTTGCTGCAGCACGCATATAAACCAATCGGAATACAGGAGCAGAAAACTAACCTGAATATCAATGATGCCTTCCACTGGTGCCATGGGCTGCAGGTCCACTGCGACTAGCTTGGGGAGGTCCTGTTGCCCTGCTTTCTTTGCTGGCAAGTACAGTCTGCGGCTGAGCACCTGACTCCAGCTACCAGGCGCCGCACACAGATCAACAACATTCCTGACACCTAAACAAGTTCCTTTGGATTAGCCCACTCAGTCGTCGGCACGAACCAGTTGGCGGTCAGCTGTGGCGGTGGCAGGTACTGGAGCCATGACATATGCAAGGCATGCCAGGGACATCCAATCAGATGATCAGCAACACATGCCTTTGAAGATATGCATCGTTTCATCTATTTGCAGCAGCTTAAAAGCCGACCTCGCGCGCCATCCTTCCTCTTTCGCCTTGCGATAATAGATGTCGCGCTTGTCTTTGCTTGCTTTGCCCATCTTGGCGTTGTTGAAGGCGGACAGCAACTAGGAAATGAGATATAGATAGGAAGTCAGCTTGGTGGTTTCTATGAAACTATCTCTTTGGTCTCTGCTGCTGCAAGCCGTGATCGGTGTGTTTTAAGCAGTGTGGGCAACCTGCCGGCGACTATGATGCCCATGATCAGGAGCTGCAGCGATGTACATTGCTGTTCCACATCCTTGTGTTAGCTTCATGGTTGAAATTGGTAACGTCTGTGTTTGCTTGATCGCCAGGTTGATGATTCAGGGGTAAATAGCCGAGGCAACAAGAACGACAATGGCGACGTTTGGTAGCTACATCGAAGTTTCGCAAGCATGAGACTGTATGTCAAGAAGGCACATTTGACAACATGAAGATCAAATGCCACGGCTGCGACAGGACACGCCTGTGGCTATATCCCACTGTTCGTATGCAGCACGCTATGTACGCCAGCGCATGCGCACGGTCCGCGTGCACGTTGTGCACTTCAGCTGCTACCGCTCCAACTTTTAGACCCGGAACAGGCACTGAACATATTTGCGACAGTATGCAGAGGTCAGCATGCAGTGCTGAGATGCTCTTTGGTGGCATGTGCGTGGTCAAAGCACAGCTTGAAACACCGGCGTGTCGTGCGCAGGCCAGGGCCGTGCCCAGCGTAACGGTGGAACCTGTGCCTCTGCATTCTCGAACGTGTGCGTACAGAAAGTTTTTTGGCATCATCGGTTGCCGGCGTTTCGTGTCAGTAGAGACAGCTGTGGAGGAGAGCTGCATCAGCACGCGTGCGTCTAGTTCAGATGCACGCATCATTCGGACGTCTCCAAGATCGCACACGCGCATTCGAAGCGTCTAGATGCACTGCGCGCCGTCACGTGTGCAGAAGGCGCGGGCGCAAGTGCAGCATCGACTGAGTAACGGCGTCGCACGCGCGCAGTAGACATATCTAAAACCCCCAGCCGTAGTCGAACATAGCGCATCCCACGCTGGCTGCCTGACCTTGCCCGACGTGCGGTATCGTTGGTGTACTCGCGGAGAATTTGAGTACAAATGGGTTTGTACTCCATGAAGCCGCGGCCGCGCTGTGCCAGCATGGCGCTGGAGCGCGGCCGCATGCATTGTACATTTCGTACATTTGCAATTTGGTTTGCAGGCAACTCGGTTGACAGCCTCCACTGCGCGATGGCCCATAAATTGAACCATAAAAGAAAGTAGCATCTTTCACAACAGGTCTGTGTCGGTCAATCTCTTTCTGTTCCGTATTTGCCGTTGACATCTTTAATCATGGCTACCGCAACACAGCCCGTCGTCGAGAAGACCGATGCCGGCCGCGAGTACAAGGTCAAGGACATCTCCATGGCTGACTTTGGCCGTGCTGAGATTGAGATTGCCGAGGCAGAGATGCCTGGCCTCATGGCCTGCCGCAAGGAGTTCGGCACTGACCAGCCTTTCAAGGGCTGCCAGATCGCTGGCTCCCTGCACATGACCATCCAGACCGCTGTGCTCATCGAGACACTGACAGCCCTCGGTGCTGAAGTCAGGTGGTGCTCCTGCAACATCTTCTCCACGCAGGATCACGCTGCTGCTGCCATCGCGCGTGACTCCGCTTCCGTTTTCGCCTGGAAGGGTGAGACCCTGGAGGAGTACTGGTGGTGCACCGAGCAGATGCTCATGTGGCCTGGCTCAGACGGCTGTGACTTGATTGTTGATGATGGCGGTGATGCCACCCTTCTCATCCACGAGGGTGTCAAGGCTGAGGCTGCTTTCGCTAAAGACGGCACAGTGCCTGACCCCACTTCCACGGACAACCCGGAGTTCCAGATCGTTCTTTCCATCATCAAGCGCACTCTGAATGAGGATGCTCAGCGCTGGACCAAGATGGCCAAGAAGTGCCGCGGCGTTTCTGAGGAGACGACGACTGGCGTCAAGCGCTTGTACGAGATGCAGGACGCTGGCACTCTGCTGTTCCCTGCCATCAACGTCAACGACTCCGTCACCAAGTCCAAGTTTGACAACGTGTACGGCTGCCGTCACTCCCTGCCTGATGGCATCATGCGCGCAACAGACGTCATGCTTGCGGGCAAGACCGTGTTCATCGCCGGGTACGGTGATGTCGGCAAGGGTAGCGCAGCCTCCATGAAGGCTGCTGGCGCCCGCGTCATCGTTGCGGAAATCGACCCCATCTGTGCTCTCCAGGTACGGTCCCTAGTTGCTTTTGTTCACTTGCTACACTAGTTGCAGCTCCAGACCCATGTACACATCAGTCAGCTGCCTTTGCATGCCGCAGCTGTCGCTTACTGTGCCTTTGACATTTATTTTTTCGCCCAGTGGCCATTTCGAGTATGGTCAATGCTTACAAGGGGATTGGTCATGCAGCTGGTAGTGCAATGTGGCCTAATTCTGCATTGTTTGTGCAGGCGACAATGGAGGGCTTCCAGGTGGCTCCCCTCGAGGACTGCCTCGACATTGTTGACATCTTCATCACCACCACCGGTAACAAGGACATCATCATGGCCAGCCACATGGCCAAGATGAAGAACAATGCGATTGTTGGCAACATTGGTCACTTCGACAATGAGATTGACATGGCTGGTATCATGACGTGGCACGGAATCAAGCGCCAGAACATCAAGCCCCAGTGTGATCGCTTCGTCTTCCCCGACGGCCATGGAGTAATCATCCTGGCTGAAGGCCGCCTCCTCAACCTGGGCTGCGCCACTGGCCACCCCTCCTTCGTCATGTCCTGCTCCTTCACCAACCAGGTGAGATGATCCTCCTCTCTAAATCCAATTTTTTTTCCTGTGTATGCTCATTCAACCTCTTGTGAATGTTATACTCTTGTGAATGTATACTGTATTCTGCTGCCATCTGAAAGTCATTGCTAAAGCTGGTGAACTGCTTTGTGAAACCATTTTACATCACATGTTTTGAATGAACTGTCATGTTTGAGAGAGGACAGGTTGCTCTTGTGGACTTGATACTGGCTGTGACCTGTGCTGATAACGTCGATGGATCATGTGCAGGTTATCGCACAGATGGAGCTTTGGAATGAGAAGGAGTCAGGCCGCTATGAGAAGGCTGTGTATGTCCTGCCCAAGCACCTTGACGAGAAGGTGGCAGCTCTGCACTTGCCCAAGCTTGGTGCAAAGCTCACCAAGCTGTCGAACGATCAGGCATCATACATCAACGTGCCAGTTGAGGGTCCCTTCAAGCCGGCCCACTACCGGTATTAGATCTTCGTGCCGTGTGCGAACCTATGTTTGTGTGCGACATCCGGATTGGTAGCAGCGGCATTGTGCTCCTGCTGCCAAAGTGCGGTTATCACTGTTTTGTGATGCAATTAGATGGGAACTCGAGTGGATGCAAAGCTGATTAGAGCCAATGGCCTTTTCTGTAAAACAATGGGAATATAGCATGTTTTCAATGCCAGTTATTCAATCACATTGGTTTGCTGACAATCGATCCGAAACAATGCATGACCAATCTACGTCCTTATACCTGCTGTTGGTCTGCAGCCTTCCGCAGTGCTTCCCTGTACATATTGAGCATTGCATACTTCATGCTTGCTGTACTCGCTCATGGATAATACTTGCAATACCCTAGACTCGATGATGATTGCCAATTTCTGCACCAGGTGCCAGCCACACAATTGCATATCAGCCCTTTTACTGACCTCTCAAAAGTACCTTTTTCCACACCTGGTATGGTTTTGTTCACTCATATGGGTTGGCCATCTTCGACCAGCAGCAAGCAACACTTCGGGTGTGGTGAATTAATACAGAAGTACTGCTGTGATGGAAAACTTGCACCTTGTAGTGTGCTTGAATCAATGTGGTTCAGGCAACTGGGCGTTTACACCCTTGATGGTAAGGCTGCATGCATTCATGGCATGACACCCTCCATTTTCTTTTGGGCAATCTTCGTGCACATGGCATGACCTGGTACCAACCTCAACACAAGCCTCCATATTGTCCCAACACAGACACTGTGCTGTGGACACGGACAATTATCGGCCACTTGTACCTCTGACTGCTTCTCAATGTTTCAAACCTGCTTTTTCAAACCGTAATGTCAGTGACCAGGTCTCATATGTTTACAATTATCACATGAAGTGGTGGTTGATTTGGGTTGAAGTCTAGAGGTTGAGTTGACACATACCAATTGCACTGTTCCCACACAGCATATTGTGTGGACTCCCAATCATGGTGCATCCACATACAAACTACACTCGCCAGACGCAGCTGCCTGGGCCAGTGCATACTGCTGGTTGCAACCACAGCATCCCGAACAACGCAACTGGGTACTCTATGCTAATGACCTGACTGTTTCACAGTTCATGGACTGGTCTGCATGTCCCGGTCCCCCTTGATCATTGCCTCCAGGAAGAACTCCCCGGCTTTGTATGACGACCGCACCAGTGGCCCTGAGGCAACATACCTGCAGCGCACCTGCCTCAGGTGCGAGGTATAAAATAACTCTTCCGCAAAACCCCCATGATGCACCGCATTCAATGCAACACAGTGAATGCTTCATACGCAGACGAGACATTTGTTACTGCATGACGACTGTAACCCGCCCTGCCCCATCAAACCCACGCATGCACATCAACCGCGGTGAAACTGCCGCAGCTAGCACGCACACATCGATACAGACAGCGGCACGAGGTGCAGGGCATGTGGGCAGCCGCACGCATTCGAAAAACGACGATAACACTCCGGCCCGAGTTCCAACACAGCTTCATGCATCACATGTCTGTCTTCACGTGTCTCGGCTGCAGCCGTTGTGCTGTGTGCCTGTACTGCTGTTTGCTGTGAGAATCCAGTGCTTGCTAGTTTGCTCCGTGCTGCAGTCGATACCGCGTGGCAGCCTCACTGTACCACGTGGATCTGGTCTCCATTGGGAGACGCTCCATACAGCGCATCGGCAGGGAGGGGCTACCAGAGGGTCAGGAGGCCGGGGGCCGCACCGGAAGCCGATGGTGTCCTCGCCGTACCGGCGCCAGTGCTCAAACTTGGCTGGCGTCACAAACTCCTGCACCGGGAGGTGCCGCGGCGTGGGCTGCAGGTACTGGCCAAACGTCACAATGTCGACGCCGCAGTCCCGCAGGTCCAGCAGAGTGTCGATGACCTCGTCGTCACGCTCCCCGAGGCCGAGCATGATGGACGACTTGGTGTACACGCCGGTCGCCTTGGCCTCGCGCAGCACGGCCAGCGACTGCTCGTACGTGGCGCGCCGGTCGCGCACGCGGCCCTGCGCAGCACACAGCATATGGGCGCATGCATCATGTCGTGTGCCACAGCGGAGCTGTGTATGGGCTTCATACAGTCGACTGTGCAGTGAGGAGGAGGGGAGATGGTGGCAGCACACAGCAGTGGTGGGCGGTGGGCGGCCTACCTCTTGGCTGTGGGCAGCTGGGCGTGATTCCATGACATGTTGCGTACCGGCATCCACACGCTGGACACCGATGCGGCCCGCAGCTACGACGCCCGCTGGTCGGTGGGGCTGGGGGATGCGGTCACGCATGGGGGGGGGGGGGGGGGGAGGCAGCATGTGGCGCGAACTGTGACAGATCCGTTCTGTGGTGTTCCGTATTCCGTGCTGTGGTGTGTGTGGCGTGACGCAGCGCCAGCAACGCCCCTCTGACGCTGGCGGGCTCAGCTACGGGCACGCCAGGAGCAGCCACTGGAGCTGAGTGGCGCCACGTCCGCCGCAAATACGGCACGCAACTGCCCGTCTGGCGAATCAGCGACACCGGAGCTGTACTCGACGCACGCAGATGTGCCGACTGGGCTCGGCTGTGCAGCATGTGAGGTGCGGGGGTGCGCGCCAAGGTGCAACTGAGTGGGGGTATGCGCGCCTGCAGCCGATGCACGGTCTCAATATTGTGCGCAAAGACGTCGAGGCCGGAGCTCGCGAGCAGCTGCACGTGCGCGGCGTTCCCGCTGAAGTCTGGTGCGAGGCACTCCACGAGCATGTGCGGCGCCTTCTGCTTGATCAGGCGCACTGTGCGCGCAAAGTGGCTCGCGCCGCCGTCGGCTACGTCGTCACGGTCCACCGACGTCAGCACGATGTACCCCACGCCCCATTCCGACACAGCCTGCATGCGTGAGCGCTGACCCTCCACGCTCCACATCCCGCGGCATGCCGGATGCATGGCACATACACGCAAAGAAGCCGCTGGGCCAGCGAGCTCAGAAACTTCTGCACACACATCAAACCCCGGCGCCATGTATCACCTGGCAAGTGCAGTGCGACAGGCTGTCACCAAACGCCATAAAACCTGAAGCACACTGGCGAACGAATTCCATACAGAGCTGTCAGGCAGGTTGGCAGCTTATCCCATGGCGCCTTCGAAGCTGGCGATGCCTGGAGTACACAGCTGCCGCTCTGCCCACGTCGCAACAGTCAAGCCAACGTCCTTAGCTGCCAAGCCGCCTGAGCCACCAACCGTCCTGGTGCGCCTCCGCATGCGTTCACACAGCCGGGGGAGCAGTGCGCATGGACAAGCACACACCTGGGCGGTGTTCTCCGGCTCGTCCTCGTCCAGAGGCGCCGGCGCCAGGCTCGTGTTGACTGCGCAGAAGCGGCAGCCGCGGGTGCAGGTGTCGCCCATCAGCATCACCGTCGCCGTGCCCGTCGGCCCGTTCCAGCACTCGCCGATGTTCGGGCACTGCGCCTCCTCGCACACCGTCGCCAGGCGCAGGCCGGAGAGCTCCGACTTGAGTTCTTTGTAGCGCTCGCCCTGCGCGGCGCGCTGCCGCAGCCAAGGGGCCTTGCGGGCCGCGCCGCCGGGGGCCGGGGGCTGCGCCACCGTCGCCGCGGCGGCGCTGTGGTTGGAGAGGTGCTGAGTGGCGAGGGTGGCGAGCGAGGGGTCCTTCTCCACGGCGAGCTGGACGAGCGTGGCGTAGGCGTCCTGCTCCAGGTCCGGGGTGATGTTGTCGGGGTCTTGCTGAGGTGCATGCGGTGCCTGGGCGTGGGCTGCAGTCAGCAGACCCCGGCTGGCTGCCTGCACGTATGGCCGCTTCAAGGAGCTGTCCCTGCTCATGCGGGGTGCAAGGCAGTCTTGCCTGGGCGGGCATTCTGCAAACGCTACTGTCAGACTGGTACCTGCGGGCCGAGCATGGCGCTGCCGGGTGACACGCCGACTGGGCGACTGCATCCATACCAGATCAGTACAATATTCAGCCCTGAGTGTCGCGAATTGCGCGGTGTATACAGCCTTGGACGAACTTGATCAGAGCTTGGACGGCAGCGCATCGGGTCAAGCGCCTGATCAGAGCTAGCCATTCCCATCACCGACGGCAACTGAGCTTGAGATCAAAACAAGTAGCAAACATGGTGTGGTGAGAGTTTCAGCTACGCGCATAGCATCCCGAGATGGCAGTTCCCGTACCGATGGCACGGCTTGCAGCAGTTGGGCGCCAGCGACGTGAGTCCGCGCAAGTGAGCAGCAAAGAGAAGCCATCAAACAAGGGACGGATGCGTTGATACCAAATTTGTTCAATTCTTTTCAGCTGCGATGCGCGGTGGAATGCTCAGCGTAGTGCGTCTGCCACCGCGGGCTGATTTCTCGAGCATGAGATGCAGACCTCTGTTAGTAGGAGCAGTCGTACGTCAAGCGGCTTGAAGCATATAACAAAGTCTTACACGCGAGTGTCGATCCGCTGCGTGAGCAACTGCTTGCCGCATTTGAGACGACACGTGGAGCAGGTGGCGAGCGGGTGCTTGCCGGGTGATACACCAACCTCGGGAACAGCGCTTCAGTGCGGAGAGCATAGCGTGAGCTGATGTAAAATGTACAGGTACCAAGCAGAGTCTTGTGTGCACAGTCTCATGCACGATCTCTACATGCTTGCAGTGATGGCGGAACTCCACGTCATTCCTCCAATTGTTCCTCATTGAGACCACGCCGCTCGGGCGTGCAATCTATTTCCTGCGTGTAAGACCACGATCTTTGTGGCTCGATGTATCGTTATATTATGCAGAAGCTTCATCGACGATGGCCAGCTGCGCGCGCAGGGCGAGGCTCTCGACCGCTTGTGACTGCACTGCAGCTGCTCTCTCCAGTCCAACGGCTGCCAATCCGTCACCAACACCCGTGCTGTGTGCTACCACACAATCCATTACTGACGGTCGCGGTGTTGCTGGCGCGTAGCACGACCGGGTCCTCTCTGAATTCAACTTGCACATGAGACCCCAGTTCGATAATCCGCTGATTCGTATGCCAATGCACAATCAAAGCAGTCGAGAAACGCAATATGTGTTCGGAATGATGCGAACTTTCGTGTGTCATTCATATGATTGCGATGACTGTGCTTGCTCGAGATCAGCAGCGGAAGTGTGACCGGGTGCACTGCGAGTTTTCACATGCCTCTGTTGCCGATGCAGGCTGTACCAACCAGTCATGTGATGTACATGCTGCATGAGTGGTCCATCTTGTGCTTCCATAGGTATATGGGGAACCTGACCGTGACACACAGAATTTCTAGATCAGCCTGTGCACTACGCGAGCTCTCGACACAATCGATTGAGACCTTGTATACCGCTTTACGTTTGACACAGACAAACTCTGCATATCAATAGACGAATCCGCTTCTTTACAGGCTGGCTGTGTTCAGCAGTGATGTCTGACAGTACAGATGACTGGCGCGGGGCCTTATGTCGCTTTCAAAACTGTCTCTGGCTGCTAGAAGAACAGAATTTGCGTCGCCTGGTCGGACTGAAGGTAATTCCGAAGTCAAATCTCCTGCTGATTCTGAAGGTATATTATCATCCCGTGAGCTAGCCTTATTGTTGGGATCACGAACGTCGTATCGCAGGTGCTCCGGCGACAACAGCCTGGACCAGACGGGATACAGTATCTCATAATTATCCATGTCAGAGCAGATAAAGTGTTCTCACAGTACTTTCACGTTGCTTCTGAGGCGGACCTGCCTCTTTTTCGCGGCATGTTCATGGCGATGAGCGTGAGTAGCGAGCTGCTGTCAAACGACTCCACAGCTGACACGCCCATCATCACCAACTGTGCGGTGCACCAGGCGTTCTTGCCGAAGTTTGAAAACGAAACTCAAGATGCTGCTATCGCCTCAAGCATCCTGGCGGAGTCAAACCAGAGGTACATGCTGGTCACAGTGAAGCACTCAGGGAGCCTTGCAACGCTTTCGTACAATCTCATGGGCGCCAAGAATTCTCAAGGCAACATCTACACAGCAGTCGCGATCCTGCTGTTGAAAGCTCATTACCAGCGCGTGGCAGTATCTGCGTGCGTTCCCTTGCCTGCTCTGCCTAGCAATGCGGGCAGCCATGCACACAGCACTTGGGCTCCGGATCCAGTTGACAATTCCTGCAACATGTATGGCATAGACGCATACCATGCCGATACAAGCGTCAAAATTTACTCCAGAACCATGCAGTGGAGTCGAGCCAGAGCAGCTGATGAGCAAACTGTTCGAGGCGATGCAGTCCGGCCGGGTGTCAGTCTCGTTTGAGACGGTTGCCCGCTGCCTGTCGCACCACGGCCAACTACCTGCTGGAGAGTACATGGTGGTGACCTCTGTAACAAGACTGCATGCTGACGGGACACTGGAGGTGTGCGTGCCAGGCATTCCATCGGAGCTGCATGCATTGTGCTCAGGATCGTTGTCAAGAACCAGAAAAGCGCCCAACCCAAGGGGTTGTATTACTTCTGGGCTGAAGGACGTTGTATATATGTGTCACTAGACTCTTGAGCGCACAGTATGGCTCATGACAATCGTGCAGGCACCCCACTACTGTGCGTGTTGTGGGCCACCAGCGCAACGAGCGTGACCCTTCCTGCAGGTGCTGCCATGGGTTGACCACCTCGAGTTCTGTGCCGCTCACCACCTGCCCGTCAACGACGCGTGGCTCTTTGCTGGCACAGCTGCTGCCGCTGCCGCCGCCACTGCCCTGGACACCGCAGCCAATGCCGCCCTGCCCACGGCGTCTGCTCTGGCCATGCTTGATGCGGTGGTGGACAGCCACTCGCTCAAAGCCATCCGCATCTGCGGCACGTACCCGCACGACGCGTGGCAGGGCACCCGAGTGGAGGGCTTTGTGATCGCACAGGGTGCCCCCCTGGACGACTGCACGGCGTCCCGGCTGCAGGAGCTCGCCGCCTCCCTCCGAGGCGCCACCCTGCCACGTGGTACGGCCGACGCACCCACATCCACTGCGAATGCACGATCCGCGCGTGGTCATGATCAACCGTGGCCACCGGGGACTTGGTGCAGGTGACGCCGGTGGCGACATGGCGTCCGCGTCGCACGAGGCGGATGCGGCCCGCGACCCGTGCTTCGCTGAGAGCGTGCTGCGGGCGGTGCAGGTGCCGCGGGGCGCGGACCGAGGCGGCGGCAATCCCGAGGACATCAAGCAGAAGCTGGAGGCAGGCCTGCAGAGCGCGGCCCCCGATGTCAAGTTCCTCATGGTGTGCCTCCACATGCATGGTGTGCCTGTACATGCATGGTGTGCCTGTACATGCATGGTGTGCCTGTACATGCATGGTGGAGGCACACCATGCCTCGTGAGCCCTCGCCATGCACCTGCCATTTATGAACACACGCACAGCGAGCCCGCTGCATGTGCTTGCAAACAACTGCAGCATGCTAGCACACGCAGCAGCACCTGTACATCCAGCCCGATGTCGCATCTGCCTGCACAGGTGGTTGTCACCAGTGGACGTGGTCACTATGTCATCAGGTATCACGCTGGTCCTGACACGACCAGCGTGATACCGACGGCAGTCGTGCGTGCAGGGAGACTGGGTCAGTGCGTCAGACGGCGAGCGAGACGCGCTGTGCCGCTTGGCCGCCAGCCAGCAGCTGCCCCTGCAGGATAGCGTCTGCTTGCGTCTGTCTGGGAGCGGCGACCGGATCCCAAGCCGGCAGGCTGTCGCCGCCGCGTCTCAGGATGCACTGCGCAACCTTGCAGGCGTGCTACCTCCCCTGGCGGACACCGCTTTGGCACAGCCTCGCGCATGTCTGCCATGTCCGCCATGTCAGTCTATTTGTGTGGTGTGGTGCAGCATCTGCTGCACCTTCGGCTGTGCACACACTGACATTGAGCCATACATCGCACCGGGCCGCCGCACAATGGCATGAGCCATACAGTGCGCTCAAGAGTCCAGTGACACATATATACGACGCCCTACGAACCAGAAGTGATAAAACCCCTTTGGTTGGGCGCTTTTCTGGTTCTTGACACGCAACTGCAATGATTCAAGGGACCCTGCACGCACGCTCGTGTCGTCCAATCAATAGGCCACAGAGCCAGGACGCTGCCATCATTGTGCAGGCAACAGCTCAAAGCTGCAGCAGCTGCTGGCCGTGGCCGGGCCGCCGGGACGCGCCTCTGAGGTGGCCTCATCTCCCCGGCCCTCGGCCGGAGGCACATTCTTGCGGTTTCGCCTGAACGAAGCCATGCAGGAGCTGGCCGGTCCGCTTCTGCGCAGCCGCGGCCTGCGTTACAAGAAGAAGATGTGGTCCTTCCGCACCGCCGCCGAGGCCCTGCCGCCCGCCCTCGCCATACCGCCGCCGCATGCATCAGACGGCACCATCCCTGGCGATAGTGGTCAGCTACATCCCACGACGTCAAGCACAGGTGCAGAGCAGGCACGCAGGCGCAGTGCTGCTGCTGGGAAGAAGTGCGTTGGCACAGCGGGTGCGGCGGGGGGGGCAGGTGGCGAGGGGCGTGGCGGCGGCGGAGGCGGGCATGTGGCGTACTGCATGATGACATTCATCATCCGCAACGGCATCCGCCAGCTGAGGGAGGGTGAGGCCGCGTACGAGGGCTACGTGGCCGCCCTGGTGAAGCGCTGGGGCCTGCCTGCTGAGCAGAGCCGGCGCGTCAAGGTGGGTGGCCGCGCGGGCGGTGTGGTGCATGCAAGTGCTGCAGCTGCACACCAACGACAGCGAGTCTGCTGGGCTATGTTGGCGATGATGACACATCTTGTCGGAAGCGTATTGTCAACATCCAGTTGCACTGCATGGTGGACTCGCACCGCGTGCAAAACAGTCTGAGACAAACACCAACAGAACGCGGTTGCTGTCTGCATGAGTGGTAAGCACGCGAACTGTGCAGGAGTTTGGCAGGTGTTGGGCGGCCTGGGTGCGCGCAGGGGGGCACCTCGGGAGGCTCCGCGAGTCGCTGTACCTCGACACTGCAGAGGTGTTTGTACAAGAGTTCCTCGCAGGCACTGCCTCCTCCGGCGCCGGCTCAGCAGACCTCACTGCTAGCTGCGCGGCGCCTCACCAAGCAGCTGCGCTGCGGCGCAGCGCAAGCGGCGGCAGCAGCGCCGGCTCTGAAGCTGGCAACAGCCGCAGCCTGCGCCGCAGTGGCGGCGGCAGCGGCGGCAGCGGTGGCAGCACGTCCCGCAGCGGGGGTGGACGGGGCAGCAAGAAGGCGCGCCGGCATGCGGGGCCTGGCAGCCACCGCAGCAGCGGGGAGATCAGCCGTGCGAGCAGCGGCGGGAGCGTGGGAGGAGGGGGGCGGAGTGGGGGCGGCGCTGCCGGGGGCCGGGACAGCAACAGCTGCAGTGACACATCCCTGACGGCGCTGGCAGGGCACTGCCCGCTGCGCAGTGGGGCTTGCTTCCGGGGGCTGGCGCTGCTGGGGTTCTCAGAAGAGGAGGTGCAGGAGGTGGCTCAGCGGGCGGGGGCATCTGGGTCCGGTGCTGTTGCGGGTGGGGCAGCTGGGGTTGAGCAGGGCTGGGTGGCGGGGCTGACTCAGGTGCGACCCGCCCTCAGGTGCTGCTGTGGTGTGCTGCGCTCAGGGTGCTGCGGTGACCAGTTGTCTCTGTCTGCCAGCCTGTGTGGGCGTGTGTGAGCCTGCCTGGCGCCGATGGGGGTGCAGCGCCAGTCCAGCAGCTCCAAGTGACACCCTGCCGAACTCGTGTGGTGCATGCCTGGTGCGATGTGCAACAGCGTTTCTTCAAGAAGGGCGCGGTGACCGCTGACAGCTGCGGAGACGACTGGAGGGGCACGTGCAGGTGCCGCCTGCATCAGATGCACAGTTTTGGGCCGAGGCGGTGCACGGCATGAAGGTTGTTGTGCGCTCAAGTCAGACGGCAGCTTTGCCAGATGCTACCGCAGACAAGGACAGCACGTCGGGCACATGGAGGCTGCCACCGTTCATGGCTGAGGCGCTTCCTAGCGATGTGATCGAGCCATACTTCCAGCAGCGCATTGCCAGGTTTGGTCCTGGCTGGTTGCAAGCACGCTGGCTGAGCGTTGGCAGCAACTCCACAGCCGAGGCTGTGGCGCCTGCGGCCACCAGCTCCGGCGGCGGTCTTCATGATGCGAGCGCGACTGCTGCTGGGGAGCTCATGGGCCGTAACAGCAAGGGACTACTGGTGAGTGATATTCCCAGGGGATCACCTGAGGGGTCGAGATCGAAGGTGGCGTCACCTGAGGAAGTGCACAACGCGAAACCTGGCTCCCAAGTAGCTCAGCCAGGTGGATGCACAGGGGAAGGCCAGGAGCAAGACTCGCTGGCGCAAGTGATTGCGTGGCTTGGTGCGGCAGCCCAGCCTTGGTTGCGTTGTGTCCGTTTTGTCTCCCAGCCTCACGCGTCGCACACAGAAAATACTCAACACGCGAGCCTTTGTGTTGGATTACATTCGCAACAAAGCCGTGTGCCTCGGTGCCATGTAGTTGTCCGTGCGCAAATGTCTCCCATCCGGCGTAGGCGACAAGCGCACGTCCCGGTTCATGGCCACCATGATGGTGATCATGAGCTCATATGTACATATTGTATGCCATGCGAGGCCTTGTCCTTCCCGCAGGAAAGCACGTCACGGGAGAGTGACGTTGTCACGGACAGCTTGCAATTGCCAGAGTAGCGCTCTTTCCCACCATCACGACCAAACGCCGACGTTATCTTTTCGTGTGTCGGTTTGTCACGGCCTTGTACCTGTGGCAAGGTCCTGAACAGATCTTTCTGCGAATTCCAGTGTTCTGGTACAGCAATGGGCTTTGGTCTGTCCCACCCCGATGCTATGCCCATTACATCGAACTGTGTGCGAATTGAACACTTGTAGAGCCTTCGGCGGCAGATTTGCTCTTTGTCTCCGCGTGCCTTGCCTGTCAACCTGGCTGCCGTTACTGTGATTGCACTGCCCTCAGTCACGGGCTTACAGACCACGATCAACCGCAGATCCCACAGCCATTGTCATCTTGTCCTTTAGCTGCGCGTGGGAACGTTTCAACAACATGAAGACACAACACAGCCCGTCTGCAGGCAGTGGCGCCTCCCCCAAAGACACATCCAGACCCCATTCCAGGCATGGTACCGCCTCCACCAGAAATGACCCCTGCCTGGTGGTCACGTTTGTCTCCACTCCGGGCCTCGGCAAGACCGCGATCTGCGAGGCGCTGCGCCAGAGGCTCGACCCCGCCCGCTACCACGTCGTGCACCACCACAGCGATGCGCTGCCCCTGCCCCAGCGCAAGCGCTTCTGGCCGTTCGTCAACAGCATCGCACTGACCCGCCGCGGTGATGGCCGCGCAACGGTGGTGCTCGCCGACAAGAACCTCCTAGACAGCCCCGCAGGTGCGCCCACTTGCGCCTCTGGCCTCTTCACGTTCCGCCATCACCCCAGCAGTAGACCGCTTGGACCGGCCCACATACACCAGCACGGTAGCCAGCAAGGTAAATCCATACATGTGGCGTATCAGCTGCTAACGGAGTCAGCCTAGAGTGCTCGCCAGTCACCATGCAATGGCCTGCTTCAGATCAGCGATCTGTGTTCGCGGCTGCGATTCACATGAGACAGGTGAATCGCTTGCTGCTGGGGATTCAGTGACAGGAAAAAGAACTGTTGCCGTGATAGAGTGTACCGTGCAATGCCCGGGCGATGCCATCACGCCAGCGCCCGCCTGCTCGCCGTGCCACAGCCATCGCTTTGACGCAGCAGCCACACCATGTAAGCAAAAGTCGCATGACCCAACCCTCGTGTACGTTCAATGACAAGCAAGCAAGGAGAGTCAGTACGAAGCGTCCTGGTGCAGGCAATTGGGACAAGACGGCTGCGACCATCAACGCGCCCGTGCTGGCTGTCCTGCTCACCGACACCGCCTCTGCTGCCCCCTTTGTTCTGCCGCCCTTCCCTCCACCAGCTGCTGGCGACCGTCACACCGAGCCCACAGACCCCCCTGCTGCCCATGCTGCCCATGCTGCCAGCGCAGGCGCAGCTGCTTCCCTGGCGCAGCAGGAGCTCAGCAAACTGAGTGTAAGCGGCTGCGGCGGCGGCGGGGGCGGGGGTGCCACAGACGCCGGCGGCGTGTCGGCGGCTGCCATGCCGGCAACGGCCGGAGGCAAGGCTCCGTTCTCGATGGAGCAATACGCACTGGCCATGCTGCGCGTGATCAGGCGCCCGGACCACGTAGGTGCGGCATGCCTTCATGATGTGGTGTACTCTGTCGTTGACGCAACCACGTGCACTGTTGTGCCTGCACGCCTTTTTGCGCAATCGTCTCAGCTACAACGACGACATACATGTGCAGCCGAACGTTGTTAAAACCATGTATAATGACATGTGATATGACATGCTCTAGTGTGTGATACGTGTCGTCTTCGCTCGGCCCCGTCGCCAGCAACACGTCTTGCACGCCGGTGCCAACCTGCATGGCATGACACGTGCCTCGGTCGACATGCGTCCCGTCAGTGTCGCCACGAGTGCCACCGTGAGACCAGTCTGCCAGCAGAAATGCAATTGGTAACGCTTAAAGCAACTGGCCCGAACTGCGAGCGACACTGAGCGGAATCTGTCGTGCGGCGAGCAACGCACGTCGGCAGCTTCGCCATCTGCCGCGCTGTGTGGGACCTCTACATACGACATGCATGACGCAGGCCCCGCCGTGCTGCAGGTCAGCTTGACTCACGGCAGCCAGAGGCGCTGCGCATCATGTGTGGGTTTGGCGGCACCTTCCGCCGGTTCTCCCCCGCAGCCGCCATCAACGGACTGAGAGCCACCTTCCCGCACGCCGTTGCCCTCCCCGTCTGCCGAGCCACGTCCTCCGCGCCGCCTCCGCCACCCGCCAAGCACCGAGAGCTGATGGACCTTGTGTGCCAGGGCTTCCGCAAGGGCCGGTTTGGCAAGGGGCCGGGTGGCTATGGGGTGCCGCCGGGCTGGGAGGACCGTGTGCGGACAATGCTGAGGGACGATGACGTCGAGCGCTTCCTCCAGGGCTTCGCGTTGCCTCTAGATGACATCGCTGCAGATCTAGCGGCCGCGATCGACCGCACCCTGGCAGCTGAGGCTGAGTCAGACGTGGCCACATCTGGCGCTGGTACCGGATCTACGGAGACGCAGGGCCGGGCCGCCCAGCCGCCCTCAGCTGTGCAAGCAAAGCTAGAGCGGTGTGTGTACGTGGCCGTGGGCGGCTTTTCGCGAAGAGTAGTCGCTGCTGCCTTTGCACAGGCGCAGCAGCTGGCTGCGGACGGGGGCGCTGAGCATGACGCAATGCATGTTGCAAAAGATGAGTTGCACGTCACGTTGTGGCATGCTGCGGACGGCAGCCAGCAGCGGGGGCTTGCGTGCGTTGCGGCGGAAGGCGCGGCAGTCACGTTTGACGTAACGGGCTTTGACGTCTCGCAGACATTGTCTGCAGCAAGGGTTGTGTGGGTTGCATCCGGCGCCGACCAGCCCGCCCTGTCAGGCGCCGGTGCAGCTGTTGGGGAGCAGCACGATGATGTGCTGGCGGTGGAGCTGCCACACATTACCATGCATGTCGGCCGTGGCGAGAAGGCGGTGAATGCGAGGTGGCTCCAACAGCAGCACGCGCTTGGGGACTCGTCGGTGCGCTGGCTGCCGCTGCCGGAGCCGTTACGGCTGACAGGCCAGATTCAGGTGGTGTCCAAGCCGCGCTAGGCTGGTCGTATGGCAGTGCTGGGCCGAGCACAGTTTGCAGTCGGTTGAATGGGTATGTACGCAGTCATGCCCGACGGGCAGTTTGGGCCAACTCAGTCAGTGTCCACTGCGTGCCTGGGCACTGTATTATCCTTGTGTTGCCTGGGATGAACAATGTTTGGCCTGCTGTAGGTAAACCTCTCTGGAACTGGCCAGCTGAGACTTGCAATCAATCCCATCATGAAAGGATTCGCTGCAGCATGTTCAAATCCGGTCGAATCAGGGCGGAAGTTGCGTGGCAGATGCTTCGCGCTGGCACAGTCACTTTTGAGGTTCACTTCATGATGTGCGGGCGAATGGTTCATCTGGAAGGGGTCTGCTGCAGACAATGACCAGCCATTGTATGTGCACATGGAATTTCTTGTTATCCAGCTGGGTCCTCTGCACTTCATTGTACTTGATCCTAGTTTGAGTATATGGCGTCATTTTTCCAGTCAGAATCCGATGTCCCACCCGCA
The DNA here is from genome assembly GCA_900538255.1 of Ulva mutabilis. NCBI lineage: Eukaryota > Viridiplantae > Chlorophyta > Ulvophyceae > Ulvales > Ulvaceae > Ulva > Ulva mutabilis. The sequence goes on from UNSF01000117.1 coordinate 61,858, forward strand.
TACACAGCTCCTCAGTATGATGCCAGAGACTGTCTCCAAGCGTCAGGCATGAAGGGTAACTGCTGTGGAGAAATGTACTGCATCCTCCCACTACATACCGGTCGGGTCGGTGTGGCCAATAAAGAACTTGGGAGGGCATCGACAGCGGGGCCGTACATGGCACATTTGGCATGAGCCCATGGACAGATATCTGCAGATGGGCAGCCACGCAAGCAATGGCTTCAGTGCACCGTCACCGTACCCCGTACCCTGTACCGAAGCTTCAGCCAGAATGAATATATCCCAACGCAGTCATCCACTGACACAGATTACATAGGAAAGTCAGTCGCTATCGCTGTTCGATCGTGATCCTCAGTGCCACACCAGCAGTCGTGTCCGGACACAACCCACGTAGCTCGACGCATCTACCTGGAGAATCCTGATCAAGAGGAACAATCTGCTGGTCGTGCATATATATCCAGCATGTATACTAGCCATTGCAAGCCTGGACTCGCCTCCGGTCACGGGCCACCACCTGTCACGCACCAATACCGAAGCATTTGGCAAGACGTTCCTGCGGCAAGTTCCCGGAAAGTTCGCCGCTGTAGAAATGTGGCAGGTGCGACTCGTAGGCTGGATCACAATTTTGTTCCTGCTGAAAGCTCGTGTCGTGTTATTTCTGGATAGCATGTGTCGAGTGCGCAATGGGCATGCTTAGACGTATCCTGCTCCAGATTACAAGCAGACAGCAGCAGTACTGAACGTGTTCAGAGCTGCATGATTGTCGTGCGTGTCACGATAGCAGCGCATCACGAATTCCATCTGCCTTACTTTTTGTCCAACGTTCCCCTCGCGAGCACAGCGAGTGGTCGTTCATGCAGACACAGGCTTGGTTGATCTCGCCTGATGAGGGTACGGGTCGTCGCGTGCAGTGTCTTTGCTTAACAACAACTGCCCCTGTCGTGCGGGCACCGGCGTAGTCGAGCAGAACTCGGCAACGATGATAGATACAGTGCATTTTAGAGCCAGTGAGATGTCAGGGTCTAGCAAGTACTCTGTTGGTTTCGTAAGTGTTCAGGTGCACGTCCATGGGCTGTGTGGCAGCTTTGTCTCCAGCGAGCATGTACTTGCTGGTCAACCAATGAGTTAGGCCTGCAAAGTGCCATCTTCTGACGAAAGCAGTCTCGAGTGTGCAGGTTACAGCAATTTGACATCGCATGTGCCAGAGTATGTCAAGGATCCATCGCTAAGAGTTCCAGCGCTGGAGGTGCATGGCAACTTGGCAAAACTACATCAAACGTCTGTGGTTATCAAAGGCTTCGATTCAGAGGCGCTTTTCAAGGCGTGGAAAGCTTCACAACGCGATCAGATCCTGCAGTTCAAGCACCAAAGGTCCAGGTGAATCCATATCCGTGGCTCGTCACAAGTGGCGTGGCTGTATATCTTGGCTGGATCATTTGGCGACAAACCACACCATGCAGGGCGATTGACTTGAGCAGTATGCAGCAGCTGCCTGCGGATCCTTGCATCACACTGTGGGACAGTGAGTACCCCAAACATTATGGAAGCGAGATCCGTGGGCTAGAGTGTGTTGAAGCTCAGGGAGCTCCAGTGGCTTTTGAGGTGACAGGATTCACGGTGACCAGCAAGAGGGCAAGAGCCAACGTCCGGCTGCTTGGCATGCAGTCGGACCTCGATGGCAGCCTCGTCCTCGCTGTGAGGAGACCTTATATACCCTTGTTCCGTGGCAGCCACCCTCGCAGCCACGATCAGACCCAGGCCACCCCAAGGCAAGCCCAGACATGGTCAAACGTTCTCAAGGCGACTGGTGGCGGGAGAGAAGGCTCAGCACGGTACCACGGTCCAAAGCAGACAGGATCGGGCGAGGACGTTGAGATTGACATCCCTTTGCGACGGCCTCTGCGTATGCGCGGGCATGTGGATGTCATTCGCATGTAGCAGAGGGAGATGCTGAAGCAGCAGCACACAAGGTCTATTTCAAGCAGTAGCTCACATGGCCGGACTAGTCTGATCGGGCCTGACCCCGGGGAGCCTCGTTGCATGGTCCTCCAGCTTTTGGCATACATCATGTGGATGGCTCAATGGCTGTAGGCGCTATACTCAGGTGACGACGGTGCATCGGAATTGCCGATGTGTGACAGAGGGAGGCATGCCTGGAGTGCTCCCCAGCTCCCTACTTGTGGAAGTGTTGTGCGTTTTAGGTGCAAGCCATGCGGTGAAGCGGTAAATGCTGCATTAAAGATGATGCCTTGAGGATGAATGGCAACTGGTGTACTCCCCAGAGAGCCTGGCTGCCCTTCCTGAACCACGAGCCCTCCGACACATGCACTATGGAAAGTGCAGGCAATTTGCAGCAGACCAGGCACCAGCAATCGCGCGAGCACACAGTGTCGTCGCTGTCGCACAGGAGTACGTACATGACACTGTCTGTGTCGCTGGGTTGCTGTCGCGGCCATCTATGCTTGATGCTGCGGTCTGTGTCGGTGTTTGCAGCGGGCACATGACAGGTAGAGGGAGATGTGGACCACTCAGAAGCTGGGTGCAATGCATGCAGCTTGCTCAAGCCTGCGAGGCAAGCTTATGCCTGCCGGAGCTCAAAAGCGCACCACGCTCAGAGCTACCATTCATGCAGGGAATTCTGTGTTTGTGTGTGTTGGGTGGGGAAGGGGAGGGGTGGGGGGGTGCAGGGCACCGATGTGAAGGTGGAACAGTTGGAACAGTTGTGAGTGTGTAGATGGTCGTGCCATGAGCTGCACAGGTGCGTAGTCAGGAGAGAGACCTCATTCCTGACCGACACTAGTTTCTCTCCCGCATCAGCAGTGGTTCATGTTATGGCCATCTGCACGTGCCCGCCTGCTTGCTCTGCCACAATCTGGAGCAGATTCTTTAAGCATTTGTAATCACAAAGGATGCAGAGCAACGTGAAATGTGGCAACTTCAAATGGCAAAAACAACAGGGAATCGAACAGGTGCAAAAGGAGGCCGAAGAGGATGGCTTTGTAGCCTGCAGCGTCCGTTTCTCCAACAAGTCCTCAACCATAATATTAAATTGTGTAGATTTTTTAATACATGGCTGTTTCAATTTCACACATCGCAGCGCTGTGCAAGTCTTGATGCCCCATCCAGGCACATGCCATCCGCGACACCGACCAGCCCATACCGAGGGTATGCCTCCCTACCCTCGCAGGCATACGACTTAGCAGGGTGCTCAAGAGCCTCCTGTTGCATACGTAAATAACCGTTCGTGTTGGTTGAACAGCATCAAGGATTGTCCACCGCCGCTGGTGTTTCCTGGCTTGTGGCCCGAAAGACATTGTGCTGTCCGCATGCCATCTTGTGGCCGCAACTCGGCCGCAACTCAGCATCACTTCGCGAGTGCATCACTTCGCGAGTAGGCTGGTTCACGGGACCTTCGTTCGCTGATGACGCTTCACGTACCACGCAACTGGGCACAGTGGTTTGAGGGACTTGTGGTCGTCAAATCCAAGGCAGCTGCACCGCAGCCGAGTAGAAGCTCTGGCGAGATCGTTCGATCTCAACGAGCGCTGCAAAGAAAGGGCTCATGTACAAATGCTTGTCGCATGTAGCTTGCCTGTAGTAGTGGAGGCTGCACACAGCTGTTTGAATAGTCCTGAGAGACGATGCTCGTGAACCAGATACATTGCCATGAGAGTTTCATCTGCGCGATGTCGCGTAGTCCCTGGTTCTCCGAGTGTGATCTTCTAGTTCTGGCGTGAACGTCATTTTCATCTGTGATCGTGCTCGAGCCCTCGTCGTCCGTAGCCTGGTCATGTTGACGTTCATGTCAGCAACCGATAAGCCATGCAGGCACAGAAGCACCAAATTGCGCAATTCCATGACGAGATACATGTGGTCAATGCAGGTCAAACTTCCCCTTCTCTCAGGCGAGGTTACCGCCCGCTGCGAGCTGGAAGCGCTGTCGCTACTGGGGACAACAGCGATCCGTCCGCAGGGCGAAATATAGATGCAGTGTCGCAGGGCATGACTAACCTCAAAGACCATGGTACTGCTGTATCTGAGGATCAGCTTACCGGCAGTGATCCCACGAAGGAGTATAGCACACGTTCAGAGATACTGCCCTTGTTGAAGTTTGCACTCCCAACCTTGTGCATAGCGGTCACATCGCCGCTGCTCTCCCTTGTTGACGCATCCGTCGTTGGACTGGCAAGCGAGGCGCAGCTAGCTGCCATGGCACCTGCAACTGCCTTGTCTGACGGCGTGGGCTACATTCTCACATTCATTCCAACAGCTGTCACCAACCTGGTCGCACTCCACATGGCCCGCAAGCATCCACGTGCAGCAGGTGCGCCCTTGTAGATCATCTGCACACACATCTTTACATTGCAGCATGCGTGCTAGTGCATGTTGGGATATCCAGAGTGTGTTCATAGCTATAGCCTAAACATGCCCAGGACGTGGTGCCTCCAGCTGCATGCATGCCCAAACCCGTGAAATCACACGTTCACATCTCGTGCAAATTGCCCAGGTGCTGTTGTCAGTGAGGCGCTCGCTCTGTCGGCGGTCATCTGCGTTGCCATCGCTGGAGTGCTCCTGGCCGCCACGCCAGCCTTCTTTACCGCAGTGGCATCTCTCTCCCCGGAGATGATCACAACAGCTGCAGCATACGTTCGCTGGCGTGCGTTGGGGCTTCCCTTTGCAGTGGGGTATAGTGTCATGCAAGCGTACGCCGCTGCACAGGTTCCTCATGCTGATGAGCACACGCCAGTTTGCAGTATCTGCACCGGCTGCACTCCGCCCATGCCTGACTCTCCGCCACTGCATGGCGACTTGCACGTGCTGCAACTGGCTCGGCTTTGATGGCACAGCTACCATGATCGTGCGTACAGTGTGCTGAATAAGCATTGCCAGGCCTTTGTGGAGCAACTTGATGGCCCTTCATGGCTGGCCACTCAGTACATGTAAGCATGTGTTCCAGCAACAGCATGCAGTGGCTCAGTGCAAAGTGGTCCGTGATCCACAAAGTGCATCGTGGACCATTTTGAAACTGGTCCAAATGGCTCATGCCTACACTCCTGCAGCTGACGCAGGGCTGTGGCTTGCAGCTTCTTTCTGGCCTGCCAAGCGCCAAGGATACCAATGCTGGCGACTGCAGCAGCGGGAGTTGTCAACCTCTTTGGAGACCTGCTGCTCTGCCAGGTGTTCAGCTTTGGCGCGGCTGGCGCTGCCGCAGCAACGTCAGGTCCGTCGCAAACCATCCCTTGTGCCTCCTGCTGCATGTGTGACGGTCCACCAGGAAGCCTTCCCACCCCGAACTCACAGGCCCGACCGGGTCTGTAGTACCCCATCCTTGCAAATCCACCTTTTTTGAACCATCTCGTGTATGGCTGTACATCAAGTTGGCTGTATCTGGGGTGCGCAACGCCAAACACAGAGCGGATAGGTTGAGCACTGAATCAGGAGACAGTGTCTTCCACGGCAGCAAGTCTCTTCAACTGAGTCGCTGCCCACTCAGACTACCACATCACAGCTCGCATCACGCACCTCAGTGCCTGCTGCCGCTGCAGCGGCCAACGTCGTCGTCTTCTTCCTGATGCTCTACTTCATCAGGCGGCCGCTGCCGCCGCAGTCCACGTACGGCGGCCAGGCCGTGCCCGTGCAGGCCACTGTGCCCCACCCGGCCACTGCGGCAACGTTCCTCTCCATCGCCGGCCCGGTGCTGGGCGTCATCGTACTCAAGGTCCTCTTCTTCGGCACCATTGCCGCCCGCGCCGCTGAGGCAGGCTCCGTCATCGCCGCCGGCCACCAGATCATCTTCAGTGCGCTCCTCCTTCACTCTGCCTGCCTCCTTTACTCTGCCTGCCTCCTTCACTCTGCCTGCCTCCTTCACTCTGCCTGCCTCCACACGTGCCATGTCCACAGTGCCATCTGCACTCTGCACTCACCCAGGCCCCTCGAGGCGCCTCACAGGCACCGCGTCGTGATTATGCACGAACGACCACATGCCTGCCCGCTGTGCCCGCTGTGCCTGCTGCGTACATGTCTGCTTCAGCACACACACCACACTGTTTGGCGACGGCCACCTCAACGCAGTGGCCATGTTTCCACATGCAGGCGTGGGCATGCCGGTCGCTCGCATACACTTGTACAACACTTGATCTCCACATCATTGGTGCCGGAGGCCGAGCATCTAGAAGCCGCACCCGCAGCCGCCGCATGCATGAGCGTTCACATGATCAGCCAACACCGCGCTGAGGCCCAGCATGCAGCGCTGACGAGGCGCATGCCTGCAGGCATTGCCATGTTCTTCGGAGTCTTTGGGGACACCGTCTGCCATGCGGCCCAGGCCTTCCTGCCCCCTAAGATCGGCACCCCCCAGGCCGCGTGGGCCTTCTCGAAGGCCATCTTTGCCTGCGGCGCGATCATCGGCGTCGTCAACGTCTTTGCCAGCACCGCCTTTGCCTTCTTCGCCGTGCCACTGTTCACCAGCAGCGCCGCCGTCCAGGCCGCCGTGCGCGGCGCGCTGCCCCTCTTTGCCTGCCACATCCTGCTGCACTGCTGCAGCATGGGCACCGAGGGCATCCTGCTGGCCGCGCGCGACGCCTGGTTCCTCCTCGCCTCGTACACCTTTGCCTTTTCCGTCCTGCGGGTGCGCTCCGCCACCACCATGCATGCACCGCTTGAACCCGCACTGGGGCTCAGCTGCAGTCTGCTGCTTGTGCAGGGCGTCATCGACTGGTCGTTCGCACAAGGCTGGGGCCTGTCGGCGTGCTGGTTCACGACGGCAACTTTCATGGCGCTGCGGCTCGCGATGAACGGCGCGCGCCTGCTGCGCCCCGGCAGCGTGCTGTCGCGCACCGTGCCGCTGTCCGACAACCGGCAGCAGCTCAAAGAGCAGGCGCGCCAGCTGGCGGCTGCGGCTGGCAGCCCCGTCAGCGACATCGAGGACGAGAGCGACTCTGACGCCGGCGACGACGTCAGCCGTTCTGACACTGCGGCGGACGGCGTGCCGGCCGGGGCCGCTGCGACGGCGGACACTCCGACACCGACGGAGTCGAATGGCAGTGAAGCAGGGGAATTCAGGGGTGCGCCGTGCCTGTCAGACGGGCGGCCAGGTGGGCGAGGCCGAGGGGTGTGGCTCGTTGATATCGGCAGCAAGCATGACGTGCAGCTGCCTGCTGACCTCGGGGCGGGTGTCGTCTGGGATGGGTTGGGGCGGCCTGGGGGTAGAGGCAGGGGCGGCGCTCCGGGCCCTGGGGGTGCTGTGGGTGGTGCTGGGACTGCAGCGCCTGGTGCGTGATCAGGGCAGCTGCGGTGGAGGGATTTTCTGTGGGTGATCCAGACATGCTGCGACCAGGATGCGTGTTGCGGCGCAGCTGGCTCCTCGGCTCTGCGGTCCCGTTTTGCCGGAGGTGTCAATGGCCCAATCGGCTACGACAAGTAGGTTCGTTTCCATTTTCATTTGCTGCAAGTGACAGCAACATTCAGTCCAGTCTGGGTTAAGGCAGCCGAGGTAATTGCTAAACTGAAGCGAGTGGGACTGCTTCAACATGGTTCCTGAAGCTGCCGCGAGCGGGCTTGTGAAGGTGTAGGCCTTGCAGGTGTGCAGTTGTGTTGCGCCTGCTTGGCAACAGGCAAGCAATGCCTGATGCATGTATCAACTTCAAGCCATTGAAAAGCAAGAATTTGAACATGCGAGACTACATGACCCAGCTGCGGTGCCGGATCTCGAGCTCACCAAAACTGGTCGGTTTGTTTTGTGCAAAACACTGCATCAAATCATTGACACCTACTGAGGCACGTTGACATTTACTGCACTCGCCGAGGCTGGCATCTTGTCACCAAATCCAAATACGCTGTTGGAACTGCTGCAACGAAAAAATGGGAAATGTGTTTCGTCACAACCACTGCCCACGAGGTGGGGCTCACGCCATGCAGCAGCCTACACCTAGCGGGAGAGTTCTGTGTGAACAAGGCGTTGTCGAGGGCACGGTGGCCGATCAGTGCAAGAAGGCGCATCTACGTCAGGCCGTCGCACGATTGCGGACCGTTGTCAGTATGGTGCTGATTGCCCCTGTCTGTAGGGACTCAGACTCTCCATTTGGCCCGTGGGCAAGCGTAATGCTCGCTGCATGCGAGTAATAGCATGGCTGAACGCAGGCCAACTGGATGATCACCTCAGATGCAATCACAGCTAGCTTGAAAGTCATGATACAGTCCAAGTTCCTCAGCGCCTGGCTGATCGGGGCAGCCTCTCTCCGCATGCTCTCGGTTGTCATTGGCATCTTTAAACCGTCTATCTTCAAAGAGAAGGTGTATCGCCTACGACCAGACCAAGTCAATCCTCTGCAAGGCAGGACGTTCTCCGCTTGGACGTTGGTCACGTGCATGTTGTGCGTTTGCACTGCACTTCGGATGGAGGAGCCTACTCTGTACCTTGCAACGCTTGGCTCCTTTGTGATTGCGTTCCTCAAGTTTTCAGGAGAGTTCTTTGTCTACAAGACAGTCGACCTCAAAGGGTTCATGTCTCCTTTAGTGATCTCTACCATCTCCATAGTTTGGATGGCACTGGGATGGGGCACCTACAGTGCATATGATTGATGTCTGGGATGCCACGCTAGTCATGCACAGGACTCGCCTTGCCCCAACACGGAAAACGTCAGACAGTAGCTACAACTACGTGCGGAGGCCGCTTGTGTCCCATGGGTTAATGACTCTTCTGACCGTCCTAGATGCCCAGACTGAGCATGTAACATCAGTCCATTCTGCCTACTGTTCGCATCACTCTATCTGATACGCATGCGTCGCAGAAGTACGTGCGTACTGCAGGCAAGGAACGCAGAATGTTCATGCAGTCCGACTTCCAACACTGCTGTGCAAATGCCCGTGTCCTGCGCTGATTGTTGCTTACAAGGTTGTTGCAGTGAGCCACCCACCAGCAAAATCACATCACAGCCGCCAAAAACAGAAACACCTACTCAGCACGCGTCACCGACTGTGCACTCGCCATACATTCCCCTCCGCATCGCAGACTTCTCCGTTCTCTGCAAACCCACACCGTGGCAGGAGGCACGCCGCCTGCGTGGCCACCACTCCCGCACTGAAACCAGCACTGCAGCGCTCGCTGCGGAGGCATGGGCACGTGCCCGCCGGCTACCAGTTGAGGTTGTACGCGATGAGTTGCATGGTGGGGTGCGCGAAGTACGCGCCAATCGTGATGACCACCACGGCCGCATACGGCACCCGCGCCCACTCCCGCCAGTAGTCCGCCGGCAACTCCTGCCGGCCGTCCAGGATCGCGGCAAACGGCACAACGCTCGTGCGCTCCGCGACCGCGTCAAACGCGGCGCCATACTTGCGGCGGAGGCGGAAGTCGCCGTGGGGCATCGCGAGGAAATGGTGCGCGCACAGCGCGGCCGACGTCCACAGCATGAAGCTGTTGCCGATCCACACCGTGTGGGCGGCGCACCAGAGCAGCTGGCCCCACGCCTGCGGGTGACGCGTGATGCGTGTCACCCCGGTCTCCCACAGGTGCAGCCGCGGCATGTCGACGGCGGCCACCTCGAGCAGGTTGAAGGTGGAGGGGTAGAGGAAGAGGAAGGACACAAAGTTGGCGATCCACAGCGCGGTGTGCAGGCCGGGCGTGCCCTGCACGTTCCACAGCTGCGTGCCGTCGTAGCGGTGGTTGATGAAGTAGAAGACGGCGATGGCCGCGAGCGGCAGCGACACCGAGCCGAAGAGCACGCGCCACGCGCGCGGGCCCACGACCTCCTCGCCTGCACAGCACACGCCACCGTGACCCGTGCTGCTGGACGGCTTGAAGTGCAGCTGTGGGTGGGTCGCAGCCGCAGTGTGTGCGGACTGCGGCGACGGGCCAGTCCCCGGGGGGCATGTGGGGCGGTCGGCGCGGTGTGGTCAGTGTTGCAGCCCACACCCACTGCCACGACTCAGCACTCAGCCGGCAGCACTCTGCTTGGAAGTACTCTGCCAAGTGTGACTCAGCCGGCAGCACTCCGCTGGCGATGGTGCCCCGGCATGCGCTGCAGATGGAGACATGCAGATGCCGGCACCCGCAGCGGCGTGTGGCTGGAAGCCACATCTGACCACGAAGCGGCTGGCTGCTACATGTGGCCAAGGATGCGGCCAGGCACAGGGCGGGGGCGCACCGTAGGGGCGCAGGAAGGCGAGGCCGCTGTGGCAGAGGGCAAAAAAGGCGAGGATGCCGACCATGGCGTACTGCGGCTCCACGAGCGCCTCCTCAAAGCCCTCCACAAAGTAGTCAAACAGCGGCGTGAAGTTGATCAGAGCCAGCTGCAGCACAGGCACACGTCGTGGGGGCGCGGCGCGCATACACCACGAGCGGCTGCTCGCTTGGAGCCCTCATTTGCACGCCATTCAGCGGACGAGTTGGAGATGAGCATGTGAGGGCGCCTCTCTGAATTGCAGAGCTGTGGCTGTGGCATCAAATCGGTGGCTGGAGCGGAATGCGTGAGGGGGAAAGACATGCTCTTGTGCCATGGCTTGACCTTGCGGTTTTCGAAATGTGCAATGCTATGGCATATCTGCGAGACACTCCACTTGCACGTGCCGTGGTCCAGGGCCTGCGCGCCAGCCCCTCGATGCAACGTATTGGCCCACACGCATGCTGGCTGTCGAGAGTTCGAGGCCACCAAATTTGGTTCCGAAGTCGTATGAGCGATACATGTCTGCTGTCCCAACATGGCTGTGCTGGTTGGGCGTTGCTGGTGCAGGAGTCTGTTTGAACATGTGCAGTGACAGGCAGGGGGAAGCGGAAATTCGTACACCAAATCAAGCAAGAGGATAATTCTGGTCAGTTGGCGACATTGCGAAGGTCACATGTGTCTTGGCACGCACCAGCACCCCCATGACAGTCCCGAGAACGATGAAGAACCGAGTCCACTGATCCTTGGTCTGCTCCTCCAATTTAAACGTTGCAGCATCCTCTCCAATCAAATCACTAGAGCTGTTGTCTGTCTCCTGTGCGGCGCTGGCTCTCCGGGATCGCCGTTGGCGCGAACAGCGTGTTGATGGCTGGCCGCGGGCGCCCCTGGCATGTACGGCTGGGAATGACTTCGCGCACTGCCTCGCGGTGTTACCAAATAACACCATAGGAGCCATGTTGAGATCCTACGTGGATTGAGACGTGCGCATGAACTATATACTTCAACACCGTTTAAGAGTCAGATGTGGCAGGACTGTTTGAGTTTGACACGGCAGTTGCAAGACAGGTGATGCTAGACATCAGATTCCATTGCGAAAAGCATATCGTGCCACAGCCACCGGTAATTTAAGATTGCGTGACCTAGCACGCGCGGATGTTGCAAGATGGCTCAAGTCCTTCAGCAGCACAAGCTGAGATCCTCCTGTCGCCACAAACTACAGGGTGATCGCCCGACTGTGTGCGACTAATCACTGCGTGGTAGTATGACAATGGTTCGCCTAGCATGTGCTGCAAGCTCAACCGTGTTCAGTCTTTGTGGTCTGGTGGCCGGTTGTGATGTGCCTCAAGTGTCTGTTGAGGGAAAAGTACGGTCTTGAAGAGACCGGCAGACACCCGCATTGACCAGGCCAAGCCGCCCTGTAGCGAGTTCTCGTTTGTAAAGGCGTCATTGAAACATCTGCAAGCAGCAATCGCGAGGCTCTCGAATTCTGTGTGCTTCCCCATGAATTTGGTTCCAGTGCAGCTGAAAACGGCGTCAATTTTCGCTCGACGGATTGAGGAATCATCGCGCCGAAGACAGCAAATGGCTCGTATGAAAGCTAGGTCATTGTCAGGCCGATGGCATAAGGATCACTCGAGATCTGACTCGATGCAAGAAACGGCAGATCTGTTCGAGCTAACATTCGTCGCACGTCGAGGGGCTGCACTCGCAAATAATGTGAAAATCGACGACACCGAGACCGAATTTAGTACGCATGTAAAGGTACGTGTTTGTGATGCCTTTGGCGCACGCTGTCGTGGAAAGGAGCCGTGCCTATGTCTGAGAACTGCAGCAAACTCTCGGAAGGCAAAAGCTGAGAATCGGCAGACGCAGACGCAAACAGCTTCTATATAGTCTGTGGCAAACAACCAGCTTTGTTTCGCTGTTGTATCAGCCTTGTACATGCTCCTGACTTTCACTTGTTTCCTGTGCGATGCTTGCTCTTGTCATGGTCGAGCCCCCCGGACAGCATATTAACTGCACTCGCATCAAGAGATCCGCAGTGATCATGCGACCATGCAGGCACTTGTGATCACCATCAATGAGACATACCCCAAGTCAGGGGAATCTTGCCAGTACCCCAGGCGAGACCTACGAAGGGGCAAAATTGAAGGCAGATTTGAACGTAGCAAGGACGGGCATCCGTGTATCAGGTGTGGCGCCACGGCAGCATACCTAGTTTGATCGGCTCACTGCGCTTATGCCGGTGTCACTGCACTGTGTCCAATGTCTGCAGAGCTGCGTGGGGTGAGCCTTTCACCGGTGAGTGCATCGACCAGTATGAGCTCAGTGAGGACCAGCAAGAGATCATACAAACGTCAACATACACCAGGCAAAGCAACGGCCAGACCACAGTGTTCCGCACCATGTGGACACGGACATGAGACGGCAGGCCCTCCCATCTGCCATCAGCACAGATTCAGTAACAAGCAAGCTTGATCAGTCGGACAGCGCAATCGCAGCTTTTCATGTGGCTGCAGCTTGCCACAGATGCGATCCACAGCCGGAGGCTGTGCCTCTCGATGCCCAGTGAACAGAGGGTGTTGACCTTCAAAAGCGGTGTCAGAGTGTACCTGGTAGCACAGGCTGGTTTCTTGCAAGGATCGGTTGTCGGCCTTGCAGGGCGCCATCGTATTAGCGGCAGTCAAGCCCGCCACTCGAGTAGTCCAGAGTGGACGCCGTACTGCAGCTTTGTCTTGTGGTATCCGATTGCTGTGATGCCGTGCTGTGACTCCTGTCAGGCACTCCGTTCGGCCCGGCGCCTCAGTTGCAATCGTTTCTCGTCAGTGCTCCAGGACATGCCTGAAGGACCACTCCAGAACATGCCTGAAGGACCACTCCAGGACATGCCTGAAGGACCACTCCAGAACATGCCTGAAGGACCACTCCAGAACATGCCTGAAGGACCACTCCAGAACATGCCTGAAGGACCACTCCAGAACATGCCTGAAGGACCACTCCAGAACATGCCTGAAGGACCACTCCAGAACATGCCTGAAGGACCACTCCAGAACATGCCTGAAGGACCACTCCAGAACATGCCTGAAGGACCACTCCAGAACATGCCTGAAGGACCACTCCAGAACATGCCTGAAGGACCACTCCAGAACATGCCTGAAGGACCACTCCAGAACATGCCTGAAGGACCACTCCACAACATGCCTGAAGGACCACTCCAGAACATGCCTGAAGGACCACTCCACAACATGCCTGAAGGACCACTCCAGAACATGCCTGAAGGACCACTCCACAACATGCCTGAAGGACCACTCCAGAACATGCCTGAAGGACCACTCCAGAACATGCCTGAAGGACCACTCCACAACATGCCTGAAGGACCACTCCAGAACATGCCTGAAGGACCACTCCACAACATGCCTGAAGGACCACTCCAGAACATGCCTGAAGGACCACTCCAGAACATGCCTGAAGGACCACTCCACAACATGCCTGAAGGACCACTCCAGAACATGCCTGAAGGACCACTCCACAACATGCCTGAAGGACCACTCCAGAACATGCCTGAAGGACCACTCCACAACATGCCTGAAGGACCACTCCAGAACATGCCTGAAGGACCACTCCAGAACATGCCTGAAGGACCACTCCACAACATGCCTGAAGGACCACTCCAGAACATGCCTGAAGGACCACTCCACAACATGCCTGAAGGACCACTCCAGAACATGCCTGAAGGACCACTCCAGAACATGCCTGAAGGACCACTCCACAACATGCCTGAAGGACCACTCCAGAACATGCCTGAAGGACCACTCCAGAACATGCCTGAAGGACCACTCCAGAACATGTGTGCATGTGTCGCATGCCATACCAGATCAGAGAGAACACGTCATATGCATGCAACAGATCACAAAGCGCATCTGACCTCCTGAGATCGTTTGCTTGAGCGTACTCCTGAGAACGTTTGCCTGCTGCACAGGCCGGCAAGTCTGTGAGCATGTACACGTGGCAAAGCTCGAACCCACCCCTTTGAATGCCTTGCAGGATGGGGTTTGGGATCCATTGTTGGCACCAGATGCCTGTGTGGTGCATAGCTGTGTGTGTTTTAGAACAGCGTTTTAGGACAGCTGTGGCTGGCGCGCACGCGTGAACTGGAGCTGTCCTCATTGCAATTGCAGCTGCCCTCGATGCAAAAACATACAATATGGTACAGCTGTGGGGCACTGACGCAACATCTCACATGCAGCCCACCCACAGGCTGGGACTGTCTGGTATCACTGCAGTCAAAACATGATTTGTTCCTGCCCATGACTCACTTGGACTCCTTACCATGGCTGGGGCTGCTCCACATAGCAGGTGCTACTGTGGAATGCCAGTGGGCATCTGACTACTTGAATGCCATTGCGGCTTGGCACGGTAGAGCGGCAGGGGTGTCCACATCAATTGAGCCTTTGATGCGCAGCCTGGACAGACGGTACAGGGACGACAGTAGGGGGGGGGGGGGGCATCCTAGCAAATGGTCCGGACGCAGATGTCAGGTTCATCCACCCATCCGGGGTGGCTGTGGTGGGGAAAGCATCGGTGACAAAGGGTCCGACGGCCGAAGTTCGCGAAAGTTTCAAATTCAAAAAGCACAAAGAGAGTGTGCAGGGATCGTACAAGGTGGTGCCGGTTGTGCATGAGACATATGGCAGACTAGGGTTGCATGCCATGGCCCATGGGGTACCTCAATACGCTGGCAGAGTCGGTGGTTGGGCCATTCAACAAGCGGGCAAAGGGTCCCTGGATTGAGAATTCGTTGTGGGAGCTCAGTTACCTATCGGTCACTTGCACTTTTGTCCCTCCAGTGAAAGGAAGCGGGTTTGTGATAAAAAGACCATGTCCAGGGTAGCACAGGTGACCGCCGGGTCGTCAGGGTAGCATATGAATCTAGCATCTAAATTGTACATTCGCTTGGTGCACTGGATCGGAGCCCCTCGATGTAAGAGTACAAACTTGAATTTGATGCACTTTTGCCAAACCCTCGCATCTGCCAACGCGTAGGTGATGCCTGTGGCCCGGTAGCCACACAAGTCGACACTTCTAGGGTTTCGGCATTACAGTGCTCTTAGCGGCTGTCACAAATTAAAGTTCGAACCACACTCTTCTTAAACCGCTGCTGCACGTTTGTGCGGCATGCGCCCCCGCCTACGCAAGCTTGTGCCGGACTGAAACAGACTCTAAGGTCACGCCTACTACGTATATGTAAGAGGAGGTATATGTAAGAGGAGGCCCGGTACTAGCTCATATCCACAAATAATATTCACGCTTGTGACTTGGTCAGTCCTGAGTGACTGACGCCCTGATTTGTCATGCCCACAGGGCCTTCAGTTGCCAGTTGCGTCTAATGACACCGCACTCGGCTGGAAGCAAAGAGATTTCCATTGCAACGGCTGGCACGGTCTCACAACAATGGGATCTGCACCAGGGAAAATGAATACACCTCCAACGTGCTGCATCCCGCGCAAGTGGATTGTACCGCCTGGCCTGGACTCGCAGCGCGGCACTGTCCACACAAGGCCACCAGCACCATGCTCTCGGGTGGCTGAGCACATGGTCAGCATCTGCTTCAGCTGCCATTTCAATTGTGCCATGCACCTCCGCTGTTGTGTCTGGTGAACCATTTGATCGCAATTCAAGTCCACATGCATACCAAACCGCTGGCACTAGCAGAGGGCGGCAGCGCCAGGCTTGTGGCCAGCATGCGGAGCACGTCCAAGCCTGCAGGCAGCACTAATAGTCAGCAGGACGGCGAAACACAGGGACACCAAAGACCCTCTGGAATCCGTACACCGCAAGAAGATGTGAGCACAGTTCGCATGAGTTCGCAAGGAGTGCATACATTGTCACTGCAGTGCACTGAGGCCGCACCGTCCACCGTCCACGGTCGTCATCAAGTCGACCTCGAGCGTCGCAACTGGGGCCATTTCCGCTAGGCACTCGCAGCCACGTCCACGACCCGCACGCATGCTCGCTGGCACCAACACCACATGCGCAGCCACCGAGAATCTCCGATGGCCTCAGTCGGCCAGCCATCACTCTGGCCACGAGGTGCAACGGCAGACGTGTGGGAACTTGGAGCAGCAAGCGGAGATCACCACTCGAGTGGTCTGCAAGTCACCAGGGGCCATCCATTCTGGGGGCATCAGCAGGTCTAGGGGGCCTTAGCAGGGGGCCTCCTCACACCAGAGCCCACCCTCCCTGTGTGTGGGGGGGTGGGGGGCTCGGCAGGACTCCTGTGCGGCCACTGACCAGCAGCTGCTCAACTGTGTGTCACACAGGGGCCAAACATCTGGAGGCTGAGTACGATCCAGGCGATCTGGGCGAGCGAGCCTTGGGGCCCGGAAAGCGCAACGCCCACGCCAGCCGCAACGGTGCGTGCGTGCGGTCCGGCTGTGCAGAAGACCACCACTCATGCCGCTTCTCCCGACTCGCCCGAGCCCCCGCCATCTGACTCATCGCCGAACGACAGCATCGCACGTTTCGCCTTTGCCTTCTTCGCTGCCGGCTCGGCCGGCGCAGCGCCGCCGCCGTCGTCATCGCCATCGCTGCCGTGCCACGCCTGCGCCCTGTGCCTCCCGCGGCCTCGTCCGCGTCCGCCCCGCTGCGCACCTCGGCCGCGGCGGCCGGGCTCTGCGGCGCCTGCGGACGCCGCTGTGGCTCGGCCGGGGTCGCCAGCGGCGGCGCGGCCAGGTGCGGAGGTGGTGGCGGCCTTGAGCTTGCGCTTGTTGAAGGCCAGCCGGCCGGACTGCGAGGCCTGCCGCGCCTCGTGGTCTGCCTGCACGCGCCCGCTGTCACGCTCCGCCCAGCCTGCACTGCTGCTTCATCGCTGCGCCTCCGAGCCACACCCTGTGTAGGGCCGGGGAAGGCTGCACGGCGTGAGCATGGCGCATGTGCATGCCACAGGTTGCACATCAGTGTGCAGGGCCACAGAGAGACCATGGGCAGCACCACTGTGTGGCAGCACGGGAGGTCTGGCTACTACAGGAGGCACATGCTCACACGCATGGCCAGTCGTATGCCAGCAGTGCATGCTGTGAGTGCATGGCAAGTGCATGGCAAGTGCGGCAGCACGCTGCATGTGATCGTATGAACGTGTGCCAGGGCAGCATCGGTGTGAATTCCCCGTCTGTACATCCAAAGCTCGACAGCTAGTATGACTTCCGCGGCTAGTAAGTGCCAAAATACAAAAGCAAACAGACCACCCCGCACAGAGCTTGCCGGCTCGCCACAGACAGTTTCCACGCCAACACACGGGGCTGTGACAGCGGCAGGTGTGGCTGTGTTGGCCCCGGCAGGTGTAGCGGGCAGTCATGCTATCCGGATGGGATCAGCAGACCTTGAGCCACGCATTGGTGATGGTCTTGTCATCAGGTTCCAGCTCCATGGCCTTGGTGAAGGCATCCTTCGCCTCGTCGAAGTCCTGCAGGCCCATGAGGGCCGCGCCCAGGCGGGTCCACGCCTTTGCCCAAGCAGGCCTGAGGTTGGCTGCGCGTGCCCCATCGCTGCGGGCTTCCTCCCACTGCTCGAGTGCGGCGTGCGCTGCTGACCTGCAGGCAGCGCCATGTGCAGTGAGTGCAGTGAATTTATGCAGCGCCATGTGCAGTGAGTGCAGTGAATTTGTGCAGTGAATTTGTGCAGTGAATTTGTGCAGTGAATTTGTGCAGTGAATTTGTGCAGCGCCATGTGCAGTGAGTGCATTTGTGAGTGCAGATGGGCAAAGAGTGCAGATGCGCAAGGAGTGCGTGGGCAAGGAGCAGTTGGCGGTGGATGTGCTGGTGCAGCGCAGGAAGGGCAGTGGCAGATACGATGACGGCTGTCTTGCTGATGCATATGGAGGCTCCAGGGAATGGCTGGACCGAAGCTGGTGTCAGGTGGGTGTGTGGCAAGCCAGACTGCGTGCCCACTTACCTCTTCATCCATGGTGTTGCCATTCTGAGAGAGCGGCCTGCTTGACATGGAGGGCTAACAAGGTATGGACAAGCTGACACCCATGCTACGACTGGTGACTTTGACAACATGGTACCCCTTCTGCTGCAAGCGAGTGGTTGGCAAGGTCTGTTTGCAGGATCGACGACGTGCTGCTGTGCCTATGTAGAAATCCATTCAGGTCAGCCATCCGGGCTCTGACGTGGGCGAGATGACCTGCCGTGGCAGATCAGACTGATGTCCGGAAATGTCATGTCATGGGCAGCATTGAGCTGAGCTTGTGTCGCCCATGATGAGCTCACCTGTTGCTGTAGTACGCAGCGTTGGTGTTGTCAGCCAGGATGGCATTATCGTAATGCTGTACCGCAGCAGGGAAATCTTTTGCTTTGAAGGCGTCGTTCCCGCGTTCCTTTGCAGCCTCAGCTTGCATCCGTTTGACCTCAGCACTCTGCAGGTCCACCTTGAGTTCCGGTTGCTCGTCCAGAGCTCGCATCATGGCATCCTGCAGAGCGAAGAACTTCTTTTTTGCTGTGACTGAAGGAACAAAGGTGGCATGCAAGCAGTAGACACAAAAGTGACTGGATGCGCACAGCCACGCCCTGGTCGTCCTGCCCATCACCTTCGTCTTCTGATGCAATGCGTGGCGGGCGTGCTTTTCGATTACCCTTCTCCAAAAGGTGTGCATACGGTTGCAGGAACTTGGGTGTCTTACTGTGCACTGCCAATTGCACGCCTGTCGGACGTCTGCATTGCAAGTGCCATGAAGCAATCGGCGGAATACACCCTCTACGAGAATTCATACGGGCATGGCATCGGATGACCAAGTACGCACGCGGATGAGGTGTCATCGTTCTTGTCATTTTTTGGCAGCCCAGATGCACCTTTGAACCCTCCGTGTGCGGGTGCCACATCGAAACCGTCGTCGTCGCTGTGCGCATGCCCGCGACCGCGATCACCCCTCCCCCGTCCACGGCCACGACCGCGACCCATTTCAATCCTCTATTTCGGCATGGACGTTCAGGAAGCTACGATGGACCTAGCTGCGCTCGCAACTGGCATGCAAGGACAACAATGCGGATGCTGGGATGCGTGTATTGTGATGACCGGTCACCAATTGTGACAAATAACAGAGGACCAGGTGGTAGTATGTTAGCATCGATATCGGTCCAGATCGTTTCACGGCCGCTGTTGCTCTTCAGCTGCTAGCCACAGCTGGCTTGGCACGGCGCCCCTCACACCACTTCAGTTAGGTTGACAGCGTGCTGACATTATCAAGCCATAAATGATGAGAATCAGTTTGTATGGAGAAAACCATCCGAATTTTTTGCGATAGCTGACTGGTGACCCACGCGAATTACTGGGTAGTTTACGAAGTGCTCATGCCCCATCCCATTCGACAAGAGATAGCAGTGCTCTATCGGTACCTTAGCACTCGCTAGATCCATAAATCCGCCTGCTGAACAAGGAAGAAGTTCCACATATCTCTGCATGATGGTATGTTGAGCAGAAGGATCACCACCGGCCCTGTCTGGACCGCCCCGCCTAGCGCGAGGACGTGGCCACACGCTGTCTCGAGAGATGATGTGGTCGCGCACGCAAAGAAGGTAAGACACTTGACTGCCACATTCTGTACAGTCCTTTTCCCCATTGGCGCACAGGCGCACGAGCCGCACAGTTTACACCGTTCTTGCATGGTCAGCCTGCATCGTGTCGATTCGGTTCCGGTTTGGCACGCTGGATCGCGCAAGCATGTGCACGATATCAAACAGGACTCCTTCGCAACGTTTATCATACGTACCTTGGTGGACAATTCCGAACGCGTCGCTGTAATGTTGATGTATCACGAGTCGGGCAATGTGCACATTGTGGTTTCGCATGGACGTCCAGATGCCTCTGCTGTCACACCATGCCCAGCTGCACGGTAACGGGCACACTGCTATACAGAAAGCGGGTAAGAAGAAGAAGAGCAAGCCGTCAGGAGATGAGACTGTTGCGGCACAGGCTGGCAGAGCGCCTCGCATTGGCCTCAATGACTCCATGATTTCAGTCAGAAAGCAGATCCATTACGTTCGGGTGCGCAACAGTAGCATGCTTCCACCTTGCAAACATGCTGTAGCACAGTTCGTGCGACGGCCATGTGCTGCTCTGCTGGTGGCAGAGGCACACGCACCGGCACCAATCCACCACAGCCCTCACGTGGCCTGCATGCATGCAGCTGAAGGAGCAGCAGGAGAAGGAGAAGGCCCGCGAAGTGGCCCGCGCCAAGCAAAATACAACCAGCTTCAGACGGGCCGGCATGCGGCAGCAAGTCGAAGCGAACTCGCGCATGCGGCAGGAGGCGCGGAAGCAGGAGCAGCAGCTCGCGCAGCGGCGGTTTCGAAAGGCGTGGAGCCCGGGCATCGAGTCGCTGTACGGCACCAAGGGCCAGGCCGGCGCGCCCGTACTCGTTGTCGACGGCTACAACGTCATGCTGCTGCTGCTGCTGCGCAACGGCAGCGGCGGCCGGCGCGGCCGGCGCAGAGTGGCAGCGTCACAGCCACATACCCCGCCCGCTGCGCCACCGGCCAGCCACATGCTGGAACCGCTGACCAGCGACAGCGACAGCGGCAGCAGCAGCGAGGACGAGGTGGTGTCCCACATCAGCGGTGCCGCGCTGGGGGAGGAGCGCGTGCGGCTGGAGGACCGGCTGCGGGGCTACTCTGTGGCAGTGCAGGCGCGGGTGGTGGTGGTGTGGGACGGGATGGGCTTTGCGGGGACCTCCACGTGGCAGGCGGGGGGCTTTGCGGTGGAGGAGCGCGAAGATCTCACCGTCGTGTACACGCAGTCGATGGAGGCAGACACGCTGATCGCGCGCGCCGCGAAGGAGCTCGTGGCCCGGGGGGCCTACCACGCGCTTGTGGTCACGAGCGACGCAGAGGTGCAGGCGATGGCGGCCGCGCCGGGGGTGTTCCCGGTGAGCGCGGACGAGTTTGCGCGGCGGCTGCGCGACGCGGAGGCTCAGCAGCGGGCTCAGGAGCGGGAGGCGCAGGCGCGCGTCGCCGGGGTCCGGGCATCCCAGGGCACGGGTGGCGCCGGGGGGGTGCTTGCGGGTGTTGTGGCGGGTGGCGGGGAGGCGCTGGAGCTGCAGGCGATGATGGCAGGGTTTGAGAATGGCAGCGACTACTTGCGCGCGGAGGAGGCGGGGTTGACGGCGCTGCAGTTCTACAAGGCCCCTCGGAGGCAGGAGCGGGGCCCCCGGCCGGAGGCAAGGCAGGGGAATGGCGCTAGTCGGACGGACCACGACAGACGCGGGGGGAGGCGCCGCCGCGGCCGGGGGGCAGAGGAGGGCGTTGCAGTGGACGTGGAGTTTGCTCCGCTGTCACAGTTCCTGCAGGAGTGACAGGCGGCCGTGCAGCATGGGTGGGGCGAGTTCAAAGCGATTGAGTCTCGGTTCTGGCAGCATCTGCAGCTTTATGGCCGCAGGCGTGCCGAGGTGAGTCAAGCGAGCAGCAGGTAGGCAGAGTGGCGCAGGTGGCGACGGCCGGCAGGTGTTCTTGCGTCAGCAGGTAGGCTACTCACGCGTCAAGTTGTGCGCACGACTGAACGAGCGTCCACGACTGCACGCGCGGTGGCTCAAGCAGGCCCACCATAAACGCCATCCATAGCCGGCAGGCTAGCCGCCACGATGCATGGCGAAATATGGGTGCGTTGTGGGTGTGCAGGTCTCGCAGGTGTGCGCGTTGCAGCATGGTGGCGAGGGTCGGTCCTGCACCGGAGGGGTGCGCATGGGAAGCTTCGCGGGTGCTGGTGCTGGCTGAGGTGGCGGTGATGGTCGGTGTCGGGGTTGGCCGTGGCTGCTGTGAAAGACATGATATGTGCCTAATCATTTGACACAGGGGTCAAGGAACACAGGGAAGTAATGCACACGCAATTTGTGTCAAGGTAGCGGACAAGGGGGTCTAGGCCGAGTGCAGAACATGTGAGAGCCTAGGGGGGCACAGTAACGGCAACAATCCCGTACAGCTCACAATCATGTGCAGCTTGGAGCAGTTCAAATTTGGTGATGTGATGGGGGATGCGGGCTGACCGCCTTCCTGTCAAGTTTGGCCAGGCTGATGCAGACTGAGTGCAATCCCAGACCGAGTACCATGGCTACACGCCCACATCATTGCCATGCTAGTGTGTTGTGGCTCTCATAGCAATCTCCATGGACAGCACTGTAGCGCAGCATGCCTTTGCATAGCTCTTGTGTGCAGTGGTGTGAAGCATATGGTGTGCAGCACTGCGCTATCTGGCAGCATCTGCAGGTTTGGGGTTCGTTGGTGAGTATCACACCCCAGCAGTCTCTGATGCATGTCTGTCCGAGAGCCATGTTCAGCCAGGCGGCAGTGTGCAGCAGGACTGTCAACCCTTGCATGCAGGCATGGTGACTCACACCTGCTTGTACAGGGCATTGCTCATGAGCAGGGTTCGAGGGTGACGGACTTACGCTCCGTTACGGTAACCTCACGTGACGCATTTCGTAACGGTCCAAATTCAGCGTGACGTACGAGGAAAAGGGGGAGACCCGGGTGACTTTGCGAGCGTTCATGTTGCATGTCTACCACGCCATGCAGGGACAATATCAGATACACACAAGCTTCACTCGTTTATGTGCGCGTGGAAGCAGTTAATGGGTCATCGTGGAGCGTGCGAGCGCTTGGCTGCTCTCGCTGCCTCTGATTTGCAATTGGACGAAAGGCCTAAATCTCGAAATCTCGATGGCGCTGGTTGACCTCGCGTTACGGAACGTACATGCCAAAACGTTACGATCGTTACGTTACGCTCTTGAATCACCGTTACGGTCGATCCCTGCTCATGAGACGCTTTTCCAGAGACAGTGCTTGAATTTTTGGGACATTTAGGGACTTTTGTGATGTGCATTGGCATCGGAGCTTGCTGCAGCTGTGGCATGGTCCTTCAGTGGGATTGGGCCATAATCGGGGTTGCGGAGTGGTGCGCGCCAGCGTCGGCATGCACCATGCCACGCGTTGCAACTGCACACAGCAGCAAAGAGCCGTACATTGAACTCGTTTATGGTGACCACTCGCTCAAATTTTAACACAAACATTTGCATGATATTGCTGAAGCTGAAACAACAAGCCTGTGACTTGGCCGAACACAAACGCTTCAGCAACCGCGAAGCAGGTTGGTCGGAATTTGGAGGAATGGAGCATTGGATCTGCAACCGGGCTGGATGCACTGCGAAAAAGCTAAGCACTATGGAGGGCGGCCACAGGCAGGGCAGAGGAACTGGCCACCTCCAAAAATGACAGCCTGGGGAGGTGTGCAGGTGGTAGTTTGACAGGTTGCGGGTGGTTTGCGTGCGTTTCCGTGGCACCAGCAGTTCACTTGGTGGCAACTGTGAGAAACCAGGTGTTTTCAGGCGTCCGTTTGAGCAGCAGCCAACACCAACCACAGTGGAACCAGTGACAATGACTTTCACAACAGCAAGGCTTCCGTTTTTGCTGCCGGTTGTGGCTGGCAAGTGGGCGACATGGCAGCCATCTCCTGGAATGTTTCTCTGCTTTTGGCACGCTCTCTAACCCCGAATAAGGCAGAAAGCCACAGCCTCATGCTGTGGGGGGTGCGGTTGTGTCTGCAAGGAAGAGATGGAGATCACTGGCACCACAATTGACGTCACGAACTGTGCGATAGTGTCATACTGTCATACAGGACGGAAGAGAGCAACGGCTCGCTGGGTTGAGAACTCCTTGCGGGAGTTCAGTACGGCGACAGTGAAAGGAAACGGGTTTGTGATCAGAAAGACCATGTCCAGGGTAGCACGGCTCACGGGTGCGCAGTTCGTGCCAGGTGATCGCCTGGCCGGCTCGCATCTGCTGGGTAGCATGTGAGTCTAGACTCTAGTTGTACGTTCGCTTGGTGCACTGGATCGGCGCCCCTCGATGTAACAGTCATACAGGACGGCCGATTTTACCGGTACGTACCTATCGAAACATGCCGGGCCTGTTCACAGTGCGCATACGCCGTTTGCGTTGGGCGCTCGCACCTGCTACACCAAGGAGTGTACACCATGTGTCTCAAATTTGCTTCGTCAAGCTCGGCAGCATAGCTCATGACTCACAACGACACGTAAACCATCGTTTATAGCGGCGGTCACGCAGAAACTCGGCCCGCAAACGCATCTTGCCTGCGCTGCTGTTCAGCTCCATGGTTCACACGCCGTATTGCCGTCTGAGGACAGACTGGGAGCACTGCAGGCGAATCATCCTTTGCCACCTTTGCAGATTTCACGTCCAGCTGCAACATGCGCGGCATTCGCGACCATGACGAGCACCGCCGCGGTGTTGGGCAGCGATCATCTCGCTCCGACCTGACACGCGATATCTCCTGGCTGGGACCTAGCGTTTGCATACGTCTGGCTGTTTGCAGATGAACAGATGTTTTAGAAACGCTTGGTACTATTCCCGGTGCATGAAACTGGAACTCACGCGCCCCCCTCCAGCCAGGCTATGGCCGTATAACTCCGGATCCACCGGCTGCACGCGCACCGGGCACCCACGACACCTTGCCGTATTACACGGAGATCGTGTTGATCGATCGACCCAGGAGACCAACTCGCAGCACTTGTAGAGGCCATTACTTATCCAGTGCCCTCTAACTGTAATCGGTAAATGTCACTGCCATACTTTGAAATACCTTGTAATCGACCGGATCCTCGAGGAAATATTGCTGACACAGCATGCACCAGACGCATACTGTGTGCACTACCTGGAACCAATACCAAGTTCGGGTCGACCAGGTAAACATTTCACAGTCGATTGTGACTTCAAAATTTCACAGTCTCGCACGGTCAACCAGATGCGATTTGCCTTTCACGCTCATCGCCAAAGTGCTTGACAACCGTTTACACGCCGGTGGAGCCATCTTCCACATCGCAGCGGTGGCCATAGCAACATGGCAATGATTACCAACATTGATAGTCGCGGTAGGGGCGGCTGCGCGCGCTGGCTGGGCGTCACGGTGGCCATGGACAGCGCGCTGGCCATGGGGTCATCCACGGCCAGCTCGAGCTCGGGCTTGAGCTCGAGCCCTCGCGGTAGATTGATACTTTGTTCATAATTCCTGTTTTATAATACCGCATGATAGCACGCCATCAATGTCAGTACTAAGTTATCATATCGCCAGCAATTAGGGCGCGGACTTCTTCATCCCTTGCACACTACGTATACGTCGCTTCGCTGGCCATGGTGGCCTGGCCTCGCGATGCTCGCCGCGCAGCACTGCCGCGCCAATAACTTGTGGCAGTCGTGGCACCACCCGGCGCAACGTAAGCCCGGAGATGCCAGTTGTAACATGTTCACCTCGGTACATCGACCCACCGTGACATCACCCTGTGAACGTTCAACCATCAGCTGCACTTCTGACTCACGTCTGCCGACACCGGGCTTACTACTGCAGCAGGTGCCATGACCGATGTCGAAGTCATAGTCACAGTCGGATCTGAATGAACAGCCCCGGATCAAGCGCGCAACCTCAGATAATCGACATGTTGGGTCCGCACATAGTTCGACCGGCTCCCGCTCACGGCTTATCGCACGCTCCGCTATTCAGCCTGCAGCTGTGCCCCCTAGCAGGGCCCTGCATGCTGCAGAGCACTCCCGAACACCGTCAGCTTGGAAGTCACAGCATGCGTCATCTGTTAGGCATGATTCCCGGCAACCTTGTTGCCAGCCCACACACAAGCTCGGCATGTGAGTTGCTTGATGCCGAGTCACGCCACCCTGTAACAACGTTGTCATCCACTGGCAAAGTAAGGCTTAAGATCCAGTTTTGTCAGCTTGCTGTGTAAGATCGATGCGCACGCACGTCGTGGATATCTATAGAGAGAGGCGTCAGTGATCGCCGCGTCACAGATCTGAAGCTGAAAGATCTCGAACGGAAGGATGAAGGACGCAGCAAGGCCAGGAGACTGTCAACTTTGGAATGTTTCAGGCCACGGCGGCACTGGCATGACCAGGCCACCGAGATGCGCTGTACTCGCGAGCTCGGCGCGAGCTCGGCGCGAGCTCGGCGAGCTTGCATGCAAGTTGCTGTCGGCAGTACGGCACAAGTGGTTGCAATGGATGCATGCACGCAACTGCGTGGTACCGGTCGCAGCCATGCGCAGTCATTCAAACTCTATATGAAAGGCTACATGCGGTGCCGGCAAGCGCATTACAAAGGCCTGCTGTGCTTACATTTCTGGCCGAGACTGATGATGCCTGCCGGTGCAAATGGCCGCGCACGGTTTGGCCGAGGTCACAGCACTGTTCAGCGCAACCAACAGGACGCGCCAGACTGGGATGTCGAACACCTGTCACTTCGAATTCGCGGGTGTACACAGACGGGAATAGAACGGTGGCACTGGCACGTCAGTCGCGATGCCTGAAACCTTGGTGATGAGGCGGTGGTGTATGCCAGTATGCATGCGCGCTCACGCCGGATACGCACGAGTGGCCTGCGTCACAGCCCTCGGCCTTTCAGGAGTGGGGTGCCTGAATCGGTGCACAGAGCTCCGGTGCATCGCACTGCTGCAGCGCCAGTTCATGCACCACTTCACAGCGCGTACGCGAGAGATCACGTCAGAAGCTTTCATAGCTGGCATTCTAACATTTGTCAACAAGTGTCTCCACTCTCACTCGCATGAGCTTCGATGACTCCTTGTCTCTGATCCCGCTCCAGCACCACCGTCGCCGGGCCTGCGAGCACCAGCTTACCCATATCCACGTTTCTCATCCTCTCTCCGGTTTCCGTAGCTCCGCCTGGTGCAGAAAGCTGCTGGGCGCGCTGTTCCCAGTCCAGGACGCCCTAGCCAGGCCACGCGTGCAGGCGCGTGCGGGTGCGTGAGGTCGCGTGAGGGCTCCCATGGTGGAGTCCCAAGCCGAGGCTCACCGGGCCATGTACGGCACTGACCCGGACGAGGGCGGCGACGGCCTTCCGGGCATCCACGTGCGGTGCCTGCGCCTCTACGTTGACCTCTACCGCCTCGCCCACCCCGACAGCACCCCCGCAGTCTTCATGGACATCATCCACACCTCCAAGGCCATCATGAGCAACGCGGCCGCACACCCCCTCCTCGCCGTCCTCGCCGCGCTGCGCCGCAAGGGCACCATCCACCTCATGCTCAATCAGTCCAAGCGCGCGCTCAGCACAGCCGAGCAGATCATCCGCATGGAGTTTGACTGGGCATACGGCCACCTCCTCAAGGCCGACGCGCTGCTCGGCCTCGGCCAGTACGCCCGCGCGGCACACACGTATGCCCTCGCCGAGCAGCTCATGCCGGCCGCCGACCCCACCGACGACTTCGGCCGGCCGGAGGTCGCCGACCAGAAGCGGCTGCTCAACAACCGCATGGCGGGCATCTCGTGCCAGACGCTGACTCCCGCGCACGCCTCGGAGATCACCGCCGTCGCGTGCTGGCCGCCGCACGACCTGCCGGCCGCGCCCCCCGCCGCGCCGGTGCAGCGGAACCACTCCGCGCGGTCGTTGCAGGACACCGTGAACCACATGGTGAACGACGCGCTGGAGGCCATCTCCCACGATGGCGCTATGTACGTGCAGCTGCCGCCCCCCGCGAGCCCGGCTCCAAACCCCCCGTCCGCGGCGCCGCCGGTGCCGACGCACGCGATCAACACCATTGATCAGTTTGTCGCAGACGAAATGCGCAAGAAGTGCGCGCTGGGCGACCCGGACGCCGTGCCGCTGCGTGCGCCGGCCCGGCACGTTCCGCACATGCAGCTGGGCACTTCGTCCAACGGCGATTACCTCTCCATGCTGGACACCGGCGGCTCCACCTCCACAACTGCGACCGCCGCAGAGATGCCGCTGCGCACGTCCACGATCGAGCTCGACCTCAAGACGCAGCACAGCACGATGCCCGGCTCCTCGACGCGCTCGCCAAGCCCGCTGCGCATCTCGGAACAAGACGCGGATGCCAACACGTGCTCACTCGCGGACGCACCCCCCCTGGCGCCAGCGCCGACACCGCCTGGCAGTGGAGGCACTGCTGCGGCCGCGCCCGTGGCGGCTGCACCACCAGTGGCAGCTGGGGGAGGGGCCATGACGGGTGGCAGCTGCAGCGCGGCCGGGTCGACTGCCCGGCTGAACCACCTGCGCGCGCAGCTGACCACTGCATCGTCTGAGGCCGCTTCCACGGCCTCCCTGCCCTGGTCTACGATCACCCGCACAGAAACCCAGGCGCTGAACCACCAGTTCATGGCAACAGGCGACCTGCAGGTCCGCTCTACCTCTGCTGTCCTGCCCTGTTGGGCCCGTCTGCCATAGGTCCCTTGCTCAGGCCCTGTCCATGGCAGCATCCTGCAGCATCCTGAGATGCCATCCAACACTGGCAGGAAAGGACCGACAACCACAGCAGGCATAGCCTCACCGTCTGCGCTGTTGTCTCTGCGTTGTTGTCTGGAGTGCGAGGAGCTATGCGCTCACGCTGCGGGGGGGTGATGGTGTGCCCAGGCTCACGGCTGGGCGCGCTGAAGGACTGTCCGGCCGATTATAATGCACTTATGCCGTGTCTACTGGGGTCAGCTCGCCCTGTCATGCGCATGTGCACGTCCGCAAGCTCGACAATTGTGTATGCTACCGCTTCTCTCTTCCTTTACGATAAGCGCTGCGCTGTACCACTATCTACTGCTGGTACAGGGGCTTGTGTTCCGCGCGGGCGGACATGCCCGGTGAACAGTGCGGACTCGCCTGTCACTGACCTACCCGAGTCACAGCCGGTCATCGTCTGTGACGGGTCCTTCATTGTACGATGGTTATCTCTGGTTGTCTCTGCCGGTAATCATCTCTTTCCGTGTCATCCGCCTGTCCCTCACGTTCAACGGATGCACGACCTGCTCTGACGCTCGACTCTGGTGCACGGTCAGGCTCTTGAGTTTGGCTCACGCCCGACTGCAGTTCTGGCTCGCCAGCTGAGACGTCAGCTGACCACAACACTCAGTGGGCCGATGTAGCCACCTAGACAACATGTACGGAAGCCAGGCCCACACAGCTCACCATGTGGCTTCCCACTCCTGGCCGCTTATGCCCAGGTCATGCACAATGGCTTGCAAAATGGCACCTGAGCAGCTTCCACAATGTAGAGAGCACACCAACATGACCAACATGTCAAGGAGCCTGGCAGGTGTATGCATTGGATGCCTGGTGCCTGCATCTGTGCAGGTCTTGTCCCAGGCCTGCAGTGCCATTCTGTGATGCTTCTCCTTCAGCCTGACTCAAGTCAATTATGTCTCGGCAAGTAATCCACGCTGCATTTGAAATAATCTGCTGCAGGCTCAAAAGAGAATTCCGCATACCTATCAAAATTCAAGGTGTATGCACTTTGCACACACCAGTGCGCGGCGTGCCTCAGTACCACCTGCCTGGCTTGATGCTCATCATACGTGCACACAATGCCTGAAATTTGCACTGCTACACAAAGAAAAGTGCAAGTGGCAGACCATTGTGGCAGGGATCACGTAGGCCCATGAAATTGACAATTAAGGACAAGAATCACAACCACTCAGGTCCAAGCAACCCGCTGCATCCACTCAGCACACGACAAGAGAACCAGCCGCTGCCTTGCCACACTCATGCTGCAGGTGCCCCCAGCCACTGCCACAATGTATGTAGAGCCAGGCTTTTACCTGGCTGTACCACTGCAATCCACCCGCGACTTGTACTGATGCAACAGCCCCCCCTTCCCTTGCAGCAGACTCGATGCAGCTACATGGCGACAGCGCGCCAACGGCAACACACGCACGCAGGGCACGCTGCGGGTGTGGGACGTGGCCAAGATGGAGTGCGCGAACGAGCTCAGCGGGCACAGCACGGGCGTCACATGCATCACCTTTGCGCCGACGCTGCGCAAGGGCCGCGTGCTGCTGATGGCGTCAGCGGACGCCGAGGGCGGCGTCGTCGTGTGGGCGCTCGACCTGCAGGGGGGCCTCATCGAGTCTCACCCCCTGGACGGCCACAGCAACCGCGTCGTGTCGATGCGCTTCTTCGAGCGTGGCCACAAGCTCATCACGAGCTCGGTCGACACGAGCATCGTCGTGTGGAACGTCGCGACGGGGCTGATGGTGTCGTGGCTGGAGGGGCACAAGCGTGCCGTCACCAGCATGGACAGCATGCCATACAAGGGGTGCGCCTCCCCCCCCCCCCCCCCATCATGCATTGCTCTGCCGTGCTTGGACGCTGTGCCATGCCAGCTGTGTCTAGCTGTGTGTTGGCCAGGAGGGCCTGAGTCCATCGCTGCCGGCTCGGCAAGGCATACTCCTGCCATCTTCCGTGTAGTGGCGCTGAGCACTGTCAGCGCCGGCGGCTGGCAACCAGCAGCTGTCAGTGTGGCCGCCGCATTGCAGGCGCCTGTGCGGGGGGAGCCGCGCGCGGCAGCGCCCCCGCGCGCCTCAGTCTGACGACCCTGTCCTGGGTGCGGGGCCTGCCCATCAGGTGCGTTTGTTGGGGGCCGCACTGCACGGCCAGAGCAGCACTTCAGCAACGCCGGCATCGCGCCGTGGCTGGAGGCAGCCTGATGGCTGTGCTGCGCTGCAGGAAGGTGGAGCTCGCGACGTGCAGCGTGCACGGCACGTGGTACCTGTGGGACATCAAGCTGCGTCGCGCCGTACGCACCGGCAACATCTGCGGCGCCGCCTCCATCGTGCGGTTCACGCCGTACATCAACTCGCTCTCGCCGCCGCGGCCGCTCCTCGTGACCGCGCACTGGAGCGCGCACACCCGCGAAGCATCGGTGCACCTCTGGGACGTGTTTGACCCCGAGTACAGGCGCGCGGCGGTGGCCAGCGGTGGCTCGGCGGCCGCGCGGGACACCAGGCTGTGGCACTCGTTCACCGGCGTGGCGCGCGGGCAGGTGCGGGACGTCGCATTCACGGTGGACGGCGCGGCAGGTGAGGAGAAGGTGCTGATGGCGGTGGCCGCGCTGGACGGCTCGCTGGTGGTGCTGGACCTCGCGGCCAAGGGCGTGCTGGCGCACATGACCGACGGCCACATGGACGAGCACCGTGCGCTGCTGCTGCTCCCCGCCCCCCAATCACGCACAGCGTGCTGAGCGTGAGGACCAGGATGTTATAGCTGGTCTACTTCAGCGTGTGGTATGCGTGGGCAGTACACCGTGTATATCGTTGTGTTGGCCCTGCATTTCGGCGGGCGCGATCACCCCCTGGCTGTTCGACGGTGGCAAGCGATGCATGTCTGCACGCCTAGCCGCGGAGACCATGTCGCAGGCACTGTGCAAACAGCAGCGCATGGTGTAATCGTGTGTGCGCGCATGCAGAGGTGGTGCAGCCGATCCACGCGGTGGAGTACACGCGCGACGGCAAGCTGCTGATGTCGTGCGGCGCGGACTGCAGCGTCAAGGTTTGGAGCACAACCGACATGGAGAACGTGCTGACCCTGCTGGGCCACAGCAGCCCGATCATGAAGATGGCCAAGGTCGGCGCGAGCGAGCTGCTGGGGACTGCGAGTGAGAGCGGCGAGCTCGCGTTCTGGGACCTCCGCCTCGCGCACGACCTCGCGCAGTTCTCAGCCTCGCACTGCTCCACCGCATAGCGCAGCACGCGCAGTGGCGGTGGCGGTGATGCTCACACTGACAGGGCGGCCGAGCTGGGCTGGGCTGGGCCGGGCCGGGCTGGGTTGAGCTGGGAGTGAGGCGGACGCCGGAGAGCCGGGGTCTGGAACGGGGAAGTGTAGGGGCTGGGGGGTATTGTGGGCACAAAAAGGTGAGACACGGAGTACGCATGGAGCTGCGGAGGTTGAGTCCGCGGAGGCGGTGGGTTGGGGACAGGTGGGGAATGGGGGGGGGGGGGGGGGCTTGCAGCGCTGCAAATGTGCAACCGGGCAAGCGCGTGGCAGAGTGGCCCCTCTGGGCGGCGCTGTGCTCTGCAGTCGCTGGTCTGGCCCGTTTGCCGGCAGCAATTGAATTTGAATAAGTGCGCAGCGGGCGGGTGCGGCGGGCAGTGTGCCCAGCACAGCTGCATGGCCGGCGTCCGCCCTGCCAGCCGCACGCGCCAACTTCTCTTCGTCTCTCGTCTGGGGTTTTCCTGTCTTGGTTAGATTGCACGCCAGTGGTAGAACGCCAATGTTTGAGTTGCTCGCCGCGCCCCTATCACATGCAACGCCGGCCGTGTGCTTGGCCGATGCAAGCATGACCTGTGCCAGGGCATGTACTAGTAACGCCACACGATCGCTCTGGCAGAGCATGCATGCAGCAAGAGCATGCATGCTCTCGTACTGGCAGAGCATGCATGTGTGGAGGGTCTCGTGCGTGGGTCGTGTCTCCCTTTGAGTCGTGACAGTTTCGCTGGCTGTGTTTGCGTGTGTCTGGCCCTTGGCAGCAGGGACCTGCTGCCATAAGTGTATGGCACGCTGTGCGCGCTGCCTCTTGTGGTATGCTGCCATGTGCAGCCGTTTCCAGGGGCAGCCGGCAAAACGTGTGTGGCGGGGGCCCCATAGAGGTTCACAAAAGGGCTTTTGTGTGTGCCCGCCGTCGTGCACGCATGGCATGAATGCCTTTGAGTGGACTGCAGTTGTGCGGCTGCCCGTGGGTGGACTAGAGTCCAGTCACTGGGCCTCGTTATTTTTGGGCACAGATAAAGGCCTGCGTCGCTGTGCCCAATGAGATGCTGCCGACACCGGTTCGTTATACGGTGAGTGGCAGTAGGTGTAGCACACTCTTTGATTTGGTGGGTGTCGTGCATTCTTTGATTGCCATCAGGTGTAGCACACTGTTTGATTTGATGGCAGGTGGCCTGGACCATCGTGGCGGGGGCATGCACTCCCCCGACTGGACAGCCAGAGCCAGAACCAAAGTCATGCCGTGGCTTCCTTCGGGACACAGGCAGGGTGGCCGTAGGTCGCAGCGAGTCTGTGTGAGTGCTGATAATATCATGAGTGTGGCGTCAGGGCCTCAATGCGGGATTCAGGCAGGCTGTGCGCCCAGATTAACTGTACCATGGTGCCTGCAAGCCTGCCTTCGAATCGACCGCCATCCAGCGGCGCGCATGGCGCGACGCGACGCACTGCATGCTCTAGCCCACCATTGAGATACGTTACAGATGTATGGCTGGCTGGCTGGCCACAAGCGCAGTGTCGATGGAACTCGTACAACGTTGCGAGCCGCCCTGACTGGTTGATCACGCTTCAGGATGTCACGCGGGTCCAACGGCGCGCTGATCACTCGGAGTAGCACAGCTCGCACACCGAAGTAGATATGCATCTATGCATGGATAGTTCATCTATATACACGGCTTGCAACAGTGCACGGCTAGCACCTGAGCTCAGTTGAGCGTTGGAAAACAACACGCGTCGAGGTCTCGAAGCAGAGCGCACAACACAACGGTATGATGACATTTGTGTGTTGCTTGTCGCAACCGTGGTTCGCTCCGCCGCTTATCCTGCGGCACACGACCACGTGCCGCACCGGTACCGGCCTGGCCTCGCGAGGCCTTGCGAGGTATACCGTACTTACAAGGACTCCCGGGGATCCGTTACAATTAGATGCTGGCCTGGGCACGTTTACCGTCACAGAGGTACATCATACGGTAGGTGATATATTTCACGAAAGTATCCAGGCTGCCGTGATCACTTTCGGCCCGTGCCGAGGCCTTAAGCTTGGCAAGTGCGTGCGCATGCGGGCTGGCCCGCCACCTGCGCCACGAGCGCCAACCTCTCCGCGCGCATGCCTGCAGCTGCGCGATGTACAAACCACACACTGCAAGGATGCGGTTGTTTTACCGATTTTGTAACTTGGTGCGTCGACGCCATGCAGCCGAATTAATTCTTAAGCCGCAGGGCTGGCGTGGTCGCTATAGATGCCGCTCTGCACCGCGGCCATTGTCAGCTACTAGCTACTAGTAGCCCCACATATACTTTATCTCACTGACCCTGGTGCACCTCTTCTTGCGTAGCGCTTGCGCTGAACCGTCAGACATGCAGAATGACAAGGTAGCTATATTGCTAGCCTGTGGCAGATGTGGGCATGTGTGACGCCTCATGAGGAATGTTTGCAATTGACATGCACTCTCTGGTCGTCTGCTTGCCTGGTTCTGCCCTCGGTGCCGCTGTCGCTGCCGGGCTCTTGCTCTTGCGTTGATCTCTGTGTAACAGTATCAGGTGAAAAAAAAGAAAAAAGAAAATCAGGTATCTCAACACAGTTGTGTGTGCTCCAGTGCCACCAGGAGCTCTGCTGCAACCTCACGCGATTGTCACACTTAGTTTCAGTATTAGGCGGATCTTCTGTGCACTGTGGTGGATGACGACATGGCTGCGCGTAATGCCGTAATGGCGCCGATCGTGCTGTTCCAGCCACACCTGTGTGCGATGGTGTTGCGACAGCATGCACCATTCCCTTCCTGCTGGATCCGCGGCTGCCCTGCCATCCTGAGTCGCCCGGCCCGCGCGTGGCCTCTGCACTCGCCTTGTGAATGCGTTTGTGGGAGTGCACGGCTCCCAGAGTTCTGCCTCTGTGTTTGTCTGCGCCCGCGGCTGTGCCGCCTGTGTGGCTGCCCCATTGGGCCCGCCTACATGTGTGGTCGTCTCGGTTGTGTGCGTTGCTCAAGCCTGCGCATGCTCCCTCTGCCCCCCTGTCTGATGGGGTTGTGCGTGTTGACTGTTCTTCCACTCGTGTCCGCAGGGGTCATGATCAGGCCGTGCCCCGTCACTTGCATGCGCGCGTCTCAGGGGCATGTCCGGTTGGTGCACCCCTTCGGCTCCTGTGTCGCGGTTCGCCGGAGATGTCAGTGGCGTAACTGGCTGGTACTCAAGTCTATGTTTACACAGGCACAGCGAACCGCCTTGGAAGGCGCCGAGAAGAGCACGCACGGAGCACCGTCAGAGTCATGCCACTCCGAGTCGTGAGGCACCCGACAGCATCCCGCCAACACACAAAAGCCCTGCCCCCCGGCAACTCCTGAGGATCCCTCCCTTGCGACTATGCCAGCTGAGTCCAGTTTGCCGATAATATTCAGACACTGGCAGGCCCACGAATTGCAAGCCGGAGGGGACTTGGAACTGCGACACGGTTAGCCACGCGTAGCCACATCCTCGTGTTCCTGCATCTGCTGGGCCGCCGTCCAGGGGCCGGTGCTCCCTGCACCAGGGGGTGCTTCCGCCCACGCGCGCGTATGCATGGGGCGCATGGGGATGCACGGACTACTAATAGCATGCGAGTCCCTGCATGGGTGGGGCTGTGTGCAGTGCACATGCATGGTGGCGCAGCCAGTGTCCGTGAGGAACATGCGGATTGGCGGGATGTGGCAGTGGCTGTGTGGTGGTCGGTGGTGGTACACGGTGTGACTGGGTGTCCAGAGTGCATGGCATCGGTGTGGGTGTGGTGGCGTTGGTGTGCGGCTGCCACATGACGTCGAGTCCATGCTGAATGTGTCGTTCACCCGCCGGTGCAACCATCGCCGCCCGAGACCGCCCTCCCCCCGCACACGCAGCCTGCCTCCGGCACAGCTGCCTGCTACCTTCCTCACCGCATCACGGCACTCGCACGACCTGCTGCATCTGCTCTACACGCCAGCAACCGTCACAACCAACATTTTGGTCAGATGCACTCCGGGTCCATGGCACCTGGTCAATCACCGTGCGCTCTTGCGGGACTACGGGCGCTCCGCAGTCGTGATCACTTCGTCCGCCGCCACGGTCCGTGGCCAACTGCGCCACCTTGCGACGCACCTACCCACAGCGCGCCACATCCTCTTCGCGGTCATCATCGACGGAAGTCCACACAGAACGCTGTCCCTGTGGAAACTCGCGCTGCTCCTCCACCCTGACGCCACTCAGCCTTAACTTGCGGCACTGCCCCCCCGCCACCTGATCAAAGTGGACACCCTGCACCCGGCACCACCGCCCGGCCTCTTCTCCCATGATCGCACCCCACCCAGGATGTGTGCTTCAGCTGGCAGGCGCATGCGAGCACACCTCCAGGCACGATTCGGGTTCGACCTGAGCACCATCCAAATCCAGCTGCCTGCGGCTACATTCATCCCGATACGCCACATACACCGCATCCTTTGCGCTCTACGCTGTGGCGGAACGCATCTCGCGTTTGCTCGCCACTTCATCAACACGATGCGGGTCAAGTTCGCGCGCACTGCCCCGGTGAAGGTAGCCGCACGTCGAGTCCGTGAGGCACTGGTGGACATGCGCGCCCCCCCAGAGTGCACATGCATCGAGATACGTTACAGACGTATGCATGTGCATGGACATGGACCTCCCCCGAGGACCCCACGGCCACGTTGCCTTCCGTGCCTCTGACCTCTCCAGCCCTGCCCCTGCCTTCTCCTTCTCTTTGTAGACTCGCCCTGAGCTCAGCTCTGATGCAGCCGCGCACCGCCTGCTGTGTGCCATCGCCGACATCATGCGCCAGCTCTCAGTGCGATTCACACAGCCGGCGACAGCGACCATCGCCGTCATACCGTTGCACAGACAGCTGCTGCGGTTCCAACCAGAGCCACAGCCGGGCTGCCTGACCTCACCGGCGTTGCAAGCAGACTCCGACAAGCTCGTCGCGCTCCGCCTGGTCCCAGTCCCACTGGACCGCAACAGCAAAGCCATATGGCTCGAGTGCCCGTCACACTACGCCTCCCGCCTGCATGCCCACTTCATCGGCGACCCACAGCACTACATGGCCGCCCCGGCACAACACAGCGGTCCCTCTCTGACCTCTGCTCCCGCTTCACCACTGCCTCCCTCGGCGCGCTTGCACCGTGGTCTGACTCCGGTGCCCTCCCCGCCCCACATGCTTTGCCCAAAAACAAGGCCCCGCATGTCAAATCCCGCCCACTTGTGCGATGCCACAGATCGCCAGCCCGCGATGCACTCCAGACTGCTGGCCTGGTGTGGATGCACATCGTGCGCCACCTGGGCTCGATCCTGAACCATTTCAACGGCGTCAGCACCCAGGAGCTGAGGAGCCGCCTAGCTGCGGCGCAGCTCCGCCTGCAGCACCTGCACAGCAGCCGCCGCGGGTTTGCCTTCGACGTGAAGAACATGTTCACCGAACTTCCGCACGCCGCTATCTGCGACGCCGGGCCTCGCTCTGTACGCTGCCAACGGCGGCGACGCTGCATGGCATGTCCTTCTCCTAGGCGTACGGTACTGCCATGCACTGGCTCTGGCGCCAGGCCCGCCGGCAACACGCGTGTCACCCCGTCGCAGCTCCTCCCTGCCCTACACAACACTCTCTCCACCGTGGTGTTCCAGCATGATGACCGTGGTGTTCCAGCAGACGAGCGGCGCCGCCATGGGTGGCTATATCAGCCCTGCCATGGCGATGCTGGTCTGCATTGCTGCTGAACTACGCATGCACGCCTGTCTCGGCCGGCCCCCAGCTGACGCGCTGCTTTGCCGGTTTCCGGTACGTCGACGACGGCGTCATCGTTATTTGCGCAGAGACGCACGCGACGTATGCGGCCATCAAAGCAGCCGTCTACGCAGCATACCCGACTGGTATGGTCTGCGAGGAGACCGCCGCTGGCAATGTCATTGACATTCTCGAACATCGCATCGGCATCGACCAACAGCACATCCACCTGCTCTTTCGCCCCAAGAGTTTCCCCGCGCTGCTGATGAACACAGCCCTGCCGCGGTTGCCGTACTTTCTGCGCGTGGTGCGGACTGGCCGGGTGTACCTTCGCGCCTGGACCATGGGCACATGTGCCCGCCTCCGTGACAACACATCCGCCACACTCAACGGCCTCCTTAACGCCGTGGGCTTCCTGGCTGTCTGGCTCGAGGTCGAGCACCTCGGGTACAGCACCACAGCCACGCGACGGGCCATCCTTGCCTATTAACCAGGCCTACTTGAGGACGGGTTCCACCGGGGTAGGGATGCATTTCTGCGAGTTCTCGCAGCTGCCACATGATGGCCGATCTGGGCTTCACCCCTTTGCCTGCCTCTCCGATTTGTTCGTTGTTTGTACATAGTATGGATTCTCGCTGGCCTGTGTGCCCGGGATCGTGTGCTTTGTGCCAAGCTGAGGCCGCTGTATGCTGGCTCCAATTGCTTCCAGCACCCTTGGCTCACGTCTGAGCAGTGGGTTGGGCACTGCTGTCTAAATGCATGAGATTCTATGTGACATTGTCGATTATGTACGGGCCTGGACACTAAAGCCGTGTAGCTGATGCTGCATGTATCCCCGGATAAGATGCGGCCATGCATGCATGCGTTGCATGCGTGCTGCGTGCACCTGCAAGCCACGCGGACATTGCCAGTCCCGTTATCCAGACTCATGTGTCGAGGGAACTTTAGCGCAATACAGAAGCTGCTGTGTTTCTGTCTGTGTACGGCGCTTGGCCATGGGGATTGATTTTTGGTGCATTGCCATGAATCGAGCCTCTGTGTTCTTCCACCTTGTGGAGCATACATCTGTAACGTATCTCAGTCCCGTTATCCAGACTCATGTTGTTCTCAATCTAGGATGGAACAAAGCAGGTTGAGACAGTTGCACCCTCGAGGACTACATTAGGGGCCCTACGCTCGTGATCGCCGTCGACTGCTGAGCTACACATGATCCGTCTGATGACGCCCTTGGCACCGGCCAAAACTAGTCACGGGAGCCTGTGTTAGTTCTGTAATCAGCAGCATCCAGTGTATCTTCTACCTCCTTGACAGTATACATGACGTCGAGACGTGTACGGTGCATACATGCAGATAGTTGATGAGTTTAGCGTGTTGCTGCTTGCTGCCGGCCGCCTGCTCGAATTCGGTTTCTTGCTTGCTTGTTGCTACCGGACGGCAACGTCGTGGGTGGGGTCCTGCGTCGATCTCCGTGTAACACACGCGTAGCCACGCCAAAGCGCATCGCCAGCTGCCTGTCCACCAGTGCGCAGGCCAGCCACGCGCCTCGTGAAATACGAGCACGGTGTACTCTCAATTGGTGACGGTAGCAACAATAAAGTCTTTACGCCCCCAGAATGAGCAATTGTCAACTGATGTGTTGTGATGCTGTGGAAGTGTCTAGTGTAGCAACGGACGCTTGGTGTGGTGTGTCGCATTCACATGCGCCTTTGGCGGGGTGGTCAGCGTCCGCTCCTGGTGTAGTTCCTGTTTTAGAGAAGATCGGACAGCTAGTAAGCTTGACTGGCCATCTGCGAGTAGACGGTGTCAGCTGGGGCGTGCACTAGATGATTGGCCAGCTTTCGAGCATTGTGAAGCGACGCAACACAAACAAACGCGAGCACGCCGCGACCGCAGAAGGGTCATGTTGGGTTATCGTAGAAGAAGAAGGTGCTATCTGTATTGATCGCACACGCTGCCGCATTCCAGATGACGCAGTCCGGCGTAGCCTCGTCCTCGATCATCTATCGGCCTCGGTCGGAGAGGCGGTTCCGCTGCCAATCAGCGAGTCTTCGCTGCGCTGCTGGTTCATGGCTGTTCAAAAAGGCAGAAGAGGACTTCTAGGGTATGAAGCGGAGGAATTCGCGGTGATTACGACGGTGCGCCCCTCTCGCATGCACAGCACTGTATTTGCATGTCGGGACTGTCCAGTCGCAGGCACTTGGGCCTATGCAAAATCCACGCTTACAACTGGCAGCCAGAGTTTTTGCCTGTGAACGCTGGTCCTGCTGGTAAGGGCTGCTCGCTTGGCCAAGCTGCTTGTCCGGTCTTGTTGACACACGTTTGTCGTCGCTCCGCCCAATTTCGCATTGCCCGATCACGACAAGGATGAGCTCTGCCATGCCGTCATGGATGTAAAACCTCTGGTTGTGGACCCAAAGTGTGAGTGCCAAACTTGGGACTGCTTGTACTGCACCTCGTTGCGAGACACGCTCACGCGCCGTTGGTGACAGCAAGCCTACACAACTTTATGATCGGGAGAAAAAAATGGATGGACCTGTCACGCTGGCCTGTCCAACAGTAGGACCTGAAATCATTGACCGTCAAATGGTCTTTCGTAGCAGCTTGATGTAGATGCACATCAGCACTTACCGTTCAAGGCAACATGTCCCTCCTGCACTGCATGTGCTGACGTCCGCAGAGACAGTACCGCCTGTACATCTCAGCCACACCCACAACGTACGTGCGCATCTGCGGTATGAGCTGTTCCTCCGCCTGTGTACCGCCTGTACATCAACAGCCACAAGCCACTACTATTGGTCCCAGCCACATGCTTGCTGCTGAGTCAGCTATGCCCAGCAGACAACAGGCCATCACACCAACACCACTCACGGTCGCAGCTGCGTGTACTGCCACCTGTTTGAGCTTTGCCGGCGCCCCAAACAAGATGTACCCGCCAGCTGCGGTCGGGCAGCATGCAGTCGGTTGGCAAGTGTAGACGCCCTCCGGGGGGCAGCGTTGCGCCAACGCCTGCCACCAGCCTCACCTGATGATCAGTATCAAATCGCAACAACATGCGGCGTGCCGTTACAGACCTGTGCGAGCATACGCGCCCGGACGGCGCAGATGTAGCTGTGCCGTGCAGGCGGCTGATGCGCTGGCCGACAGCCAGACCATCCGCGAAGCGTGCGCAGCGCACAGCGTGCCGCTGCGCATCCTGGTGGGCTCCGTGACAAGCAGCCGGCTGCTGGAGGTGTTTGACGATGGCGAGGCCGCCGCCGCCGCCGCCGTCGCCGTGGCGCATTGCGGGCGCAGCACGTGCACGCCACACTGGCTCTCCCAGGCACGCCCACCCCCCTCCTGCTGCGCCCCCTCC
Source organism: Ulva mutabilis (assembly GCA_900538255.1). Lineage (NCBI taxonomy): Eukaryota > Viridiplantae > Chlorophyta > Ulvophyceae > Ulvales > Ulvaceae > Ulva > Ulva mutabilis. The sequence continues at coordinate 102,683 of UNSF01000117.1, forward strand.
TCCTGCTCCTGGCATCAGAGGTGATGCGTCGAGCCGGTGTCCTTGTGCAATGCCTCTGACAATTCCTGTTCTCTGTTTGGGTAGGCGCAGCAGGTGCAGCAGGCGAAGCGTGGACGTGTTGAAGCGTGCGGCACAGTTCGCAGGCCGGCATGAATCCGTGGCAGGCGACCAGGCACCATGGCGCAGCCACGCAGTGCCATAGCTGCTGCACGGCCTGCTGCATGATGCTGCAGAAGGGCTGCTGCCATTTCATGCATGTGGGTTAGGGGCCTCACACCTCCGCCGCTGCGATGTGCTGTGCTGTGCTGCACCCAAGACACAGCGCTGCCGAGGTGGCAAGAGGGGCTGAGCTGCCGTGTCAATGCATGCAGGTCCTGACAGCAGTGCCCGAGGCCGTGGCGCTATCACTGCTGCGCGCTGCGTTGTGTGACTACAGGCGCGGCCTCGCGCCCGCCGATGCCGACCTCTCGCTCCGCACGCTCCCCGCGGGCCTCACGACGCTGCAGCCACAGCTGCACCCCCTCGCCATGCGTGCATGCGCGCCATGCATTGACGCCGTCAGCACGCTCTGCCTGCACCTTCCCGATAACGCCGACCCGCCGTCATGCCCCAGCACGCTCATCGCCGCCACGCTGCCGGTGCTGACAACCCTGACAGCTCTCCGGCTCTCGTTCCCGTCTGCAGCGAAGCTACGCAGTGTGGAGCTGCGAGAGGAGTCGGACGAGAGGGTGGCCGCCGTGCTGCGTGCTGCGTGCCGCGTGCCGCATCTGCAGGCGCTGAGCCTCAATATGTCCTCGCGCCTTCCAGGGCCGACGAGCCGCTACAAGCGTATGCTGCCGACGAGCCTCGCAGACGCTGTGAATCTGCGGCGGCTCACGCTGAAGCGCGTGCCGCTGCGCGAGAAGTCTGCACGGCAGCTCACGCTGGCGCTCGCGAAGCTCCCGCACCTGGAGTCGCTGGATTTGATGTGGTGCTCGGTGACGGCGCCTGTGGCCACAGTGCTTGCGCAGTGTCTGGGCATGCTGCCTGCGCTGCGCGAGATCGGATTCTGCGGCGAGAGCATTCCGGGGCAGGCTGCAGCGCAGGTGGTGGCAGCGCTGAAGCCGGGGCAGCTGCGGCGACTCGAATTTGAGATGTCTCTGACAGATGTCGAGGGTGAGAAGGGGGAGCAGCTGGCGGCTGCGATCGGCGCGGCAACCGTGCTGCAAGCGCTGCGACTGGACCAGCACGGCGCTGCGCTCAGCTGGGGCCGGTGTGGGTCGCTGCAGGCCGTGCTGCGCGGGCTCGCGCGGCACGGCGCGCGGTGCGCGGTGCTGACGCGGCTGGAGCTGATGTGCAACCGCGATGCGGACGTCGCGCATGCATGTGGGCAGCTGCTGTGCCACCTGGCGGAGCTGCGCACGCTGACCGTGCGCAACGTGGACTTGTCGCCGCATGGTGCTGCGGCCTTCGCGCAGGGGCTGCTGCGCAAGCCGCATCTCACCGCCGTCGACATGAGCCGGTGCAAGGTGAACGCGGCGGGCCTGCGGCCAATCATGGCCGCCATGCATGCCCTGCCGTCCCTCGCAAACGTGACCTTGTCGGGAATGGTCGACACGGCGGAGATGGCGGGGTGGGAGGCAGCGGAGGTCTTCGGCCCGGCAATGCATGGTATGCATGCGTTGGTCAGGCTGCAGCTGAGCAACAGCGCCCTCGGCGCCGACGGTGTGCCCACGCTTGCGCAGTCGCTGCCGCACCTGCGCCGCCTGTCCTCGCTCGACCTCTCCGGCAATGGCGCGGCCAGGGCCGGCCTGGCGGCGCTTGCCGGCGCGCTGTGCAGCCTCACCGTGCTGCGGGAGCTGTGCCTGCGGCGCAATAAGATCTCCGGCGCCGACGGAGCACACCTAGAGCGCCTCGTGCGCGGCATGACCGCACTGACAAACCTCGATCTTTCCGGAAACTCGCTGCAGCACGACGGCGCGGCTGCGCTCGCGCGTGGCCTGTGTCCACAGGCGGAGCCGGCCGGTGTTGACGCAGCCCGCGGCGCGCGGCATGAAGGGATGGCCGCGCAGGCGGGGCCGCGTGGCCTGCAGCAGCTGCGGCTGGTGTGCTGCCAGCTGGGGGTGCAGGGCATGAACGCGCTCGCGGCTGTGCTGCGCGGCATGCCGCGGCTGCGGCTGCTGGCCGTGTCGGAGGCGCACCCGCGCGAGGCGCGCGCCGCCTTTGCTGAGGCGATGGCGGCGGCGCCGGCGCTGGCGGTGTCGGTGGACGGCAACCACATCGTGGCGTGACGCTGCGTGCTGCGCATGCTGGGCCTGGGGGGGCTACAGCAAGTGTTTTCTGTCATGGCGCCGGACACATGTCATGTGGCGTGTCTGCCGTGGCCACGCGTGGCGTGACACAGCTGTAGGTGGGAAATAGGTGAACGTAGGTACAGCGCATGGGAGGCGCCCATGCATGGCTATGTGTACGATTATATCGCCACATGCATCAGGGCATTGCCCCCTGTGGCGTGTGGGACCGATGTGAGCGGAACCGCTGTGTGGGGGAAGCCCACACCCCTGCTGTGGGACTCGCCACCACGTTCAGTATGGCAGTGTACCACGCTGTGCGCTGCAGGCTCAGCATCGCTGCGGCTGCGGCGTGGCAGAGGCGCCACTTGATTTCTTTGCTCAGCCACTGTGTGTTACACTGTGTTGAATCAAGGCCTCAGCAGCGCCGAGGGACCAAAGCAGGGAACACAACAAACAAGCAATCACGAGCAGCATGGTCATCGTCTGTATCAGCATGATCCACACGCACCCGGAACATATGTTTTGGATGCATTGCCATGATTTCTTCCTCTGTGTCTTACACCATGTGGAGCATACCTCTAATGTTTCACACGCGGAACCGAAACAGCAGCGGCGGCGCACCACGCTCGAAGCGCGGTCTATGTACATGCCATGAACCGACAACAGGTGTTGGCGACCACGGCGCCCAGCCGGCGTCGGGCAGGGCCGAGAGGACGGGGGGAGGGGGATGGGCAGTTTGAGGTTGTATTACGTGCCGGCGCATGAGGGGCGGTTACGCCACGTTGTGTCATGTCGCGTCACATGCCAAGAACACATGCCAATGTGGAAGCTCACGAGGGGTGTGCCTGTTGCTGCCTGCGTGCCCGGCAGTGATGAATGCCTGGCAGTGGCCAGGTATGGCGGTGGCCACAGGAACACGCGTGAGGCCTGGCAGAGATGTGGATGGCAGCATGGCTGTGAGGAGGTTCTGATGTAACACTGAGGAATCTTCATGACTTGGTGCATAATGTTGTGCTGGAGCCACTTGCCACCGCGTGAATGCTATGCCACCGTATGCACTGTTACATCGAGGGGCTCCGATCCAGTGCACCAAGCGAACGTACAACTAGAGTCTAGACTCACATGCTACCCAGCAGATGCGAGCCGGCCAGGCGATCACCTGGCACGAACTGCGCACCCGTGAGCCGTGCTACCCTGGACATGGTCTTTCTGATCACAAACCCGTTTCCTTTCACTGTCGCCGCACTGAACTCCCGCAAGGAGTTCTCAATCCAGAGAGCCTTTGCTCTCTTGTTGAACGGCAACACTGCCAGCGTGTTGAGGTACTGCATGGCATGCGACCCTAGTCTGCCATATGTCTCGTGCACAACCGGCACCACCTTGTACGATCCCTGCACACTCTCTTTGTACTTGTTGAGTTTGAACTGCACGGCGGCCGCGTGCCCCTGTGCCCCCGATGCTTTCCCCACCACAGCCACCCCAGATGGGTGGATGAACCGAAATGATGCCACCGTATGCATATTAGTTGGGCTGTACCACAGTGGATCTCACGGGACAAAGGGAGCTGCGGTGTTGGTCTCCCCTTTCGGGCTAGAGGCTGCCGAAAGCAGGGCCCTGCAGGGGTGGCTACGCTGAGGCGGGCTTATAGCCATGGCACACATGGCACGCATTCGTAGGCGCGCATTATTCCTGTGCGTCAGCGGCGGCGTCGGTGGAAACCTGCTCCTGTGGGGTTCCATGGCGGGCTCCGACCGTCACCCTTGCACACACACCGTGTTGCCGAGACGTCAATGCTTCAGTTCACAGTCACCGCGCGTGCCTCGTGCAGCGCAGCGCTCACAGCTCCTGCCGAGTCCCAGGTCCCGCAGCGCTCATCTCGAACTTACACCTCGTTCGAATCAGTCATCCGTGAGCCGCGTGCTGGGCGTGCAGCGCGCCGTAGGTCGGAGGTTGCATGCTGCGGAGATTGGCCACGTCGATTGCCCAGATGCCAGGAGGCCATGGCAAACATGCATGGAAAAAATCGCAGCGTCTGCAACCGCACACAATTGCACAGCGTGCTGTGAACCAGCACGTCGACTACCGGATACAGGAACCGTTGAACAGTGACCGAGATACGTTACAGATGTATGCACACAGTTGCCCAGCGCCCCACCAGTTTGAGTGACTGCGAGGGTCTTTCGCGCGTTTGGGCCAGCTGGGGTTCGAAAGGTTGGGATACGTTGAAGCTGGGGTTCGAAAGGTAGCAATTTTGGTGTCTGGAACATGTCATGACAAACGTCGATCAGCGGAGGGGCAGCATGCATACGGGCCAATGCTTGTGCTGCCGGTCTTGCAGGCCACCGTGCATACTCTGTTTGCCGGTCACACGCAGGCGCACCTTGCGCATGCTGAGGAAAGATGCCGAGTGAAGCCTGCGCACCATGGTGCAGCAGTCCACGGAATCGACAGTCACTGCAGTATAGCGATCGCTCTCACTATGTTTCAGGACGATTTCGACGGCAAAATTAGTTCGATGGGTTGGACCGCTAATCTCTTGTAAGGGTAACTTGTGACTTCTCGAGGCGGCGGATGTCTTTGTGATGCACCTTGTTGCGTCTTGCCGTCACAGTTGCTACAGTACATCTGCGTTGGCTTGACTGTGACGAGGCGTGCCTCGTGCGGAGCCCCACTACCCTGACGTTGGAATGAATCAGTTACCATGGCATATCAGACAATCGGGTTTGACCTCGTTGATGACGGACGGATCGGCCGCCGCCGGGACAGTTTTGCGGGCGCAAAGGTTTCGCTTGAACCCATGCAGCGCCTGTGGCCACAGTTCCGTGCGCACGGTCAAACGGCATCATCAGGCGCACAAGGCCACTAAAAACTGTGAGCGGGAATTGCACTCGCACGTCTGTCAGGATTCAGTGATATAGCGGTTCTGCCCAGTCGCAGCAATTACACGCTCTCACTGGCGAAGTGATAGCTACAGCGGAACGACAGTGGCCACCACGCAGCCGTTATTCAACCTGCACCTCGCTCGATCCGCAACCCTTTCAACGTCTCCGAGCCGGTATACATTCTTTGGGCTTGCTCAATGTCAGTGATATGAACAGTCCATTGATCGATTCTCATGGCTCGGTGGACGTCTGCATCATCCATGTCGAACAGGACTCTGGCGAAGTGACAGTCCACGGGCGCCCCAACAAGATCCTGCCCACCGATGTCAAGCGAAGCGATGTTATAAAAAATGTCTGTTCAGCTGGTGGTGGCGTCGTGCCGCTGCCAATTAGCTATGACCAGTTCCAGAGTTGGCTGGAGTTCGCCGGCAATGGAAAACCAAGCATGCAAGAGCTACAGCCCAGCCATCTGACCAATATTTTATTGGTAAGCCTGCCTTTCTTTGCTTGATGGCACTCTGCAGCGGTTTGAAGACAAGTTTGAGCGAGGGCGTGAGACGCGAATTCGCGTGGCGGTCAGCGTCCCTAGTCGCACCACAACATACCATATCCGCACACGCAGAGCATGCTCAGGCTCTAGAATCAGCAGCAGTTTATGTCGTTAACACATCTACTTATTGAACATGTGTACAAGATTTCAGAGCTGCGACTTTATGCATGCACCGTTCACAGGCATTCATCCTGTACACATGCCCTTCACACCGCCATACTGCAGGCTGCTGACGCTCTGGCGGACGCCGAGACCATCAACGAGGTCTGCACAGTGCTCAGGCCCGAGCTGATGAAGGCGCTGGGCATGCTCGATGGCATGGAGGCCCCTCAGCCACATCAGCTGCCACCCACGCCACGAATCCTGCACCCATCGCAACGCCCCCGCTCCAAAGGCCTCCTGCAGCCCATCCTCTGCTGCATCGCTCCCCGCCCACCCCCGGCCCTGACGCCGCCCATGAATGGCGGCAAAGGCAACCCTCTGGGCGCCTTGGCCACCCCCCGAGACGGCAGTGGGGACGGCAGCAATCGCCCACCGTTCCACATCTCACGCGCCACAGCCCTGCAGGTACGGCTGATACTGGACGTCGCTTCAGCTGCATGCTGTCCAACGTGACCGGCATGCGCTGTGCACTGCCTTGATGTCATGTGCAGCCAAGCTGCCATCTCGCCCCCGCATGCATGTGCCCACTCATGATTGTGCTCAATGAATGCAGACCATGCTTGACCTTCCCCCTGGCCTCGCAACGCTGCTCTTCCGCTCCTCCGGCACCGCTGCCCTCACTGCCCCGGACTCCGACGCGCCTCCCCAGCCAGCGCCCACCGTAACCGCCGCCGCGACCGGACTGCCGCCCACCGCCATTGCCGAGCCGCACTTTCAGAACATTCACCGCCTGCCCGCCCGCCTCGTGCCGATCGCGGTGCGCGCGTTTGCGCCCACCATCGACCAGCACCGCAGCCTCTGCCTCCGCCTGCAGTCTCCCGCCGCCGCCGCCGTCGCCACCGCCACCGTCCCCACCCTGACCCACCTCACCGCCCTCAGCCTTCACTTTGCGCTCTCCCCGCCGCAAGCCTGCCGAGACCTCTTGCGCAGCGCGTGCGCGCTCCCCAAGCTCCGTTCACTCGAGATCTCAACCGCGACCGCCGCGGAAAGCGCAGTGCTGGCCGCGCTGGCCGAGAGCATCGCCACCGCGGCACACCTCACGCGGCTCGCGCTGCTCAATGCGGCCACCAGCAGCGCCACAGACGCCGTCGCGGCGGCCGCGGGGCTGCCCGGCCTCTGCCGTCTGGAGCTGCACCACTCACGCGACGGCCACCGGAAGCTTCCGTGCGCCGCAGCCGCTGCGCTGCTCGACGCCGCGGCCGCCGCGCCGGCCCTCGCTTCTGTGAGCTTCGGGTCGTCAAACTGCAACGGCAGCGGCTGTCTGCAGCTGGTCAACTCCGTCCTCGCGCCCCCGGTAGCCATGCACGCCGGCCAGGGTTCAAGCCGCCGCCCGGCCCTGCCGGAGGTGTACCTGCAGGTGCAGGACGACACACATGGGCTACGGTGCTGCATGGCGAGCGAGCTCGCGCGGCAGGCGGCGCGGTGCGAGCGCGTGACGGGCCTGCAGTTTGACTGCCGCTTCCAGCCGGCGGCGGTGGTCAAGGCGTGCAAGCTGCTGACGGCGATGCCGCGGCTGCGGCGGCTAGAGGTGGTTGCGGGCAACGTGTACGAGGCGAGCGGCGCGAAGCTCGCGCACTGCCTGCAACGCATGCACCGGCTGACGCACCTGAGCCTGTCTGCCCACATCGACTCCGGCGCCGTCATTAGCGCGCTTGTGTCTGCGCTGCCATGCCTGGCGACGCTGCGCGAGCTGCACCTGTGGTTTGCCCAGTTCCCGGTCAAGGCGCCGTGGGGGGAGGTCGCCGTGGCGATGGCCGGCAGCATCGCCGCGCTGACAACGCTGACATGCCTGTCGCTCAGCGACTGCCGCATGCCTGCGGGGGACGTCGGCGCGTTTGCCGCGTGCTGGAAGAGCTTGCCGGCGATCCGGGAGCTGCGGCTTGCGCGCAACATGTTTGGCGCAGACCGCGTCAGCGCCAAGCTGGGCCAGCTCGGCTTCTGCAGCGCTCTGGAGGTGCTTGACCTGCAGGACAATGGCCTTCGCCCGACCGCGATGCAGGCGCTGTGCCCCGTGCTGTGGCGGCTGAAGAGACTGCGGCACCTGGAGCTGAGCATGAACATGCTCGAGGCGCCGGGCGCGTGCATGCTGGCGGTCGCGCTGCGGCAGGAGGTGCCGGGGGCGGCGGCGGCGGGGCTAGCGGCGGACGGCGCGGGTGGGAAGTTTGCACCGTGTGGCCCGGCCGGGCTGCAGTTCCTGGGGCTCGGCTACTGCGGCATTCAGCCGGAGGGCCTTGAGGCGTTGGCGCCGGTGCTGCTGCGGCTGGGGGCGCTGAAGGAGCTCAACGTTGCCGGCGTGTGTGGGGGGGCCACGGTTGGCATCTGCGAGTGCCTGCAGGCGTGCAACCCCGGGCTTTTTATTCGGTACTGATGAGGGGTCGCGGTGGGACCTTCGCCACACTCAGCAATCTGTGGTGTGCGGCCAGGTGCTTGCTGAGGATGGTGAGGGTGTGTATGCACCAGTGGCGTTGGTACAAGAGTCCTGCCCACTGGTGAGGAGTTGGACACCAGGGTAGGGGTTGGCTGGGGTGTGGTCAGAGTGTGCTGCATTGGGCAGTGCTGTTCGCCCTGTATGTGGCTTGCTAGGAGCTTCTGTATGGCTGTAGAATGGGGTCGTGTCGAATGGGGTTGGCGCTGGCAAGTGTTGGGTGGTGGATCTGTGCCCATAGGTGTTGTAAAGTAGCAGAGCAACTGTGAAATCGAGACACACGGGAAGGCCGGACTGTATTGTGCCTTGAATTTTTTGTATATACACAAAATTTCTGTATGTTCTGTTACATCGAGGGGCTCCGATCCAGTGCACCAAGCGAACGTACAACTAGAGTCTAGACCCACATGCTACCCAGCAGATGCGAGCCGGCCAGGCGATCACCTGGCACAAACTGCGCACCCGTGAGCCGTGCTACCCCGGACATGGTCTTTCTGATCACAAACCCGTTTCCTTTCACTGTCGCCGCAGTGAACTCCCGCAAGGAGTTCTCAATCCAGCGAGCCTTTGATCTCTTGTTGAACGGCCCAACCAACGACACTGCCAGCGTGTTGAGGTACTGCATGGCATGCGACCCTAGTCTGCCATATGTCTCATGCACAACCGGCACCACCTTGTACGATCCCTGCACACTCTCTTTGTACTTGTTGAGTTTGAACTGTTCGCGTACGGCGGCCGCGTGCCCCTGTGCCCCCGATGCTTTCCCCACCACAGCCACCCCAGATGGGTGGATCAAGCTGACATCTAGTACATACACATCCACGTCCGGACCATTTGCTAGGATGTCCCCCCTACTGTCGTCCCTGTAGCGTCTGTCCAGGCTGCGCATCACAGGCTCAATTGATGTGGACACCCCTGCCGCTCTTACTCGACGGCACCAAGCCGTACCGGCAATGTTGTGGCGCAACGTCCAGCAGACGGCATTGTGTCGACATGTCATGGCATGATCTACGTCGCCGGGCTTCACCCGAGCATTGCAATCACATATAACTTCCCCATCTAATGGCGGCAGGGGGGAAAGTCCGCCCCTGAACCGCATCCCATGCACAAAATCCCCATCATTCAGAGTCAGCATGCGGTTGGTTGGGTGGGAATCCAGGAACAGTGAGGCAATACGACAGGCGCAGCTGCGCATGCGTGCAAGGTCCTTTGCACCACCAGGGGTGCTGCCCAGCTGTTGCAGCAGCGCGTCGTGCCGTGTCTGCGCTACTGCCCTGGTCACTTTTCTGCTCATACCGGGAAGGGCAGTGGCGATGAAGACGTTGTCGAGCTCCTCTGGCCCCCAGTCTGCCTCCGGCGGCATTGCTGCACGCAGCGCTGTCCATTTTTCTTGTAGGCCTGTGGCAACGTCGCCTTCGGCGAATGGGCGGAAGTCAGGGGGGCCATCGCGCATGGCGTCATGCGCCAGCGCGGCGCCGGACAGATAGGCTGCATCTGCCTCGTGCTCCGTGACGTCCATGAGGCCGAATCCGCCGTGGCGTAGCGGTAGGCAGAGTTGCTCCTCGGCGACGGTGGGCATCTGCGGGTGGTTCATGATCTCCCGCGCCGCCGCCATTACCCTGTCTTGCAGCCGCTGCACCGCGTCTTTGACCGAGTCCCACGCGACGACGCGGACTAGGTGGGTGAGGGCAAGCTGCACAGAGCCGCGGAGCAGCAGGAACTTGTCCTGGGCAGGCAGGGGGAGAGAGAGGAGGCGATCAATCTTCGCACATGCGGTTGTCGCGCGGCGGTTGCAGTAGTCCTTGACGTAGGGGTTGTGGCCGATGGGCATGCCTGCGCAGGTGACGCCGTGTGGGCGCAGCGGCACGCCTGTGGCGTCGGCCACGGCCTGGGCCGCGTCGCGATCAATGATGGATGTGGCTGCACTCTTCGCGCGGCTGATGCGGAGGCCGATCGGGTGGGCGTGTTCCTCCAGGGTGGAGAAGGCCTTGATGATGGGTGCGCCGGTGCCGCGGATGCTGCAGTCATCGGCATAGGCAAGGAGGGCTGCGTCAGCGGGATCTGCGGTGGCTTGGGCGGCTTCGAGAGGCGGCTGCAGAGTCAGTGAGAAGAGGAGGCTGGCAAGGGGGTCGCCCTGTTTCACACCTCTGGTCGATGTGATCGGGGCTGTGCCTGGTGGGGCGCCTATGACGTGGTGCTGGGTTGGTGCTGTGTTGGCCCATATGGCGTATGGGAGGAGCTGTGGGGCGCGCTGGTGGACTGCGTCGAGCATGGACTGGGTGTGGATGGAGTTGTATGCGTTCTTGAAGTCCACCGACAGGATGACGGTGTCGAGATTCCCAACGGCGGCAGACGAGAGCGCATGGCCCATGGTCTGAGCGCCGCCGGAGATACCGACACCAACCTGCAGCGGGGCAAGGCTGGGGCCCACTTCGCTGCATGCTCTGAGTGCACAGAGGCTGGCGATGCGGACCCAGACTTCTTGGACGGCGATGGGGCGGATGCCGCCGTCTGGCTTGCGGATGGGGACGAGTCTGGTGCTGAGGAGGGCTGTCACCTGCGGGAACTGGCCGCTGATGACCTGGTTGATGAGGTGGAGGATGGCGTCTCTGGCCTCGGTGCTGGCGGATGCGGCGGATCTGACGTGTTCGTACGTCCAGCCGCTCAGGCCGGGTGCAGAGGAGTTGGGAAGGTTGCCGAGGACACGTTCTAGGTCGTCCACAGTGATGTGTGGTGCGGCTGTGTCGATGGGAGGTGGCTGGGCTGGTTCTCCTGGGGGGTGGAGGTCTTGGAGATTGGCGAGGTCTTCTGGTGTGGGCTGCTGGACGATGGAGCCGGGGGCGAGGCATCCGGCTGCTCGGGAGAGGCTGTGCATGGTCAGCTTTGTGTGTATGCGGGCTGCTGTGCGCTGGTCGGTTGTCTGCTTGGCTGGGTTGGAGCGGGGTTTCTTGCGGCGTTCTTCGTATTGGATGGGATCCCTGCCTTCGCTGTGGGCAAGGATCCGTGCTGCTATGCGGCGTTCGAGTCCGTTGTGGCTGTCGTCGGTCAGGATCTGGGCTGGGTACCACAACATGGCTGTGGTTGCAGCTGTGGCTGCGGCGTGGTCTGGGGCATCGGTCATGGCTGTGACGAGCTTGGCCAGGCCGTCCCCGAAGGCGTGTGCGGAGCCTTTTGGGATGGTCTGTCTTGGTCTGGGTCGGTCATCGTTGTCAATGTTGGGGGTGTTTGGTGGGTGGGGCCGCTGGTCTGCTGGGGGGGGCGGGGGTTGCTGCGGCGGAGGCGCATGGGATGTGCTTGCGTGGGGCTGTTGGGCTCGCTGGTGGGGTGGTGTTTGGATGGGCTTGGCTCTGGCATTCACTGCCTGTCGGTGTCTGCTTGATTATTCGGTGGAGGTCTTGTGGGTGCACGCTGCGCTGCCTGCGCCTGCTATTTTGTGTGAGCGGATGGGGTAGCTGAGGACTTTCTGGCACTGCGGGGATTGTACAGAGTCGATTGCTGCTAGTTGGTCGGGCTGCCATTGGGCTGTCGGGTGATCTTGGTTGATATGCTGGCGGAGCGAATTGGAGTCCTGGCGAGCACATTTGCAGGTTGGATGCGGACATCGTAGTCCAGTGGCTGGTGTTGGTCGGGTCATCTGGTCATCTGGTGTTGGGTGTGGATGCTGTGAGGTGGATGTGGCGAGTTGCTGGCATGGTGGTGGTTGCTGGGAGGGACGCCGTTGGGCTGGGGTTGTGAAATCTGTCTGCGGGGACACTTAATACAAGCTACTGACCACTCTGTTTTCTTTTGTGGGTCATTGTGCATGTTTTATTTTGGCACTTTCCTAAGCTTCTACTTGCCGTGCTGCGGGGTACAGCTTGGCGTGACTACGTGCGTCGGAACGCGCACGAAACAGCAGTCAGCTGTCGATACCATACTAATCATCATCTACGTGGGCCTGATTGGCGCGCGGACGGCCGGCCTGGTTGGTCAGGTCGGTCGCGAAATCATCTATTCCAGAGAAGTTACATGGCCGCTTCCTCTTCTGGGCTCAGGGGGCGGATATGGGGACACGAACATCTACAGTCTACACTCAGGTGCGTAGTTTTCTTTTTGCATCTGCACGCGCGGGTTCTTTTGGCGCGTTCCTACACAACTCTGCGACGTAACAACGAACATGGTTGTATCGCGCACACTCGCTATTTTTACCAGAGAAACTGCACAGACACTCTGCAACATTACATAATCACAGGAGTCTTTTTGCACGGGGTTTTGTGCGGTCCTACTGAGCCGGGTCGGGTTGACGCTGGTCGGCCATGACACGGAAACATAGCACACATTCTAAACAAATATAATCTAAACCTACATATGTTTTGTATGTTATTTTATTTTTCACATGCTGATTTGTGGCTTATGTTGGGCCACTGACTGTTGCAACCCGGTTACAACTGCGTGGCTGCGCAGAGCGAATGGGAACGACTTGCGCACGCTTTGCTGATGAACCAGTTGGATTAGAAGTGGAACACGCGGAAACCCGGTGCTCCACCGGCACTGTGTTCAACTTGACTGTGCGTGGCCGATGTGAGTACTCCAGGTGCGAAAACCTCCGGCAGTGCACTGCACGTGTGGAGATGAACGTAAGAGCCCGGCAGCGAGGGCAACAGCAGGAAAGCAGACGGCCAAAACCCCCGCACGCACACAGCAACAAGCAGCAACTGTCTCAGGGTAAACGATACGACGAACCGACACAGCCGACACAACCACACTCACGCATCAACACGCACTCGCACTCCCGCATCCCACCACCACGGCACCCACGCCACAGCCGCACACAGCAAACACCAGCCACACTGCGTGCTACCGCCCACCCCAGCAAACCTAGCCACCACCGACCCCCCAACAGCAGCACCCCCACTACAGCCGACCCCACTCGAGCACTCCACCACGGGCCCCCCGCCCATGAGAGCCTGGGGGCGCACGCTTCCCGCAGCGCAGGGCGCAGCCCTCCCCTTCCGGCTGCCCGGCAGGGGTCTGAGGGCGGGGCGTGAAGGGCACTGGCGGCACCGCATCGCTCTCCCCGCGGCAGCCCACGGCCACCCGCGGGAAGGCAGGGCGGGCCAGCACAAGACGTCGGGCCGGCCTGCGCCGCTGCAACCGCGTGTGTGTGGGTTGCGTCATGATCAAAGGTGACTTCAGGAATCCCATGCATTACATGCTGTAGTACGATCCATTTGATTGGGTCATCGCACTCAAACCACGTTTGGAAAACGCACGCGACCGGGACGATCACGCAGTTTGAGGAACGTGCGTATGAGTCAATGCACTACAGCATTTGATTTGCTCGCTTTGATTACCTTGGATTGTTCGCGTTCGACCAAGCTGCCCACAACTCCAATCTCTCAGCAGTGGCAACGTCAAAACATCACTGCGTTCCACATCTTTAATGCAACTTCGTGCATGTCTGACACATTTGGGATCTGGCAGAAGCTTACCTGGCAGAAGCTTTGGGACGCAGCTGCAGCGTGACCTTTGACTGCGGCCGCGTGGTTTTCTCCATCCACTCGTTCATAATCTGCCAAGCTTCTGCGAACCTCTTGACACCGCGAAGACTATGTAGCAGCTATTCAGGCTACCTATCCTTGACAGATCAGGATCACTTGTTCTGGATGATGGGCGCAGATCCCTGATGGTGTTGCCTTGGCGTTGTGAAATGATCACCGATGTCATGTCTGGGAAAAGGGTTGGCGCTTTGCAGGAATAGGTCACAATTTCATGTTGGATGGAGAGCTCACGTATATCACAGACCTGGAGATGCACCAGTGCGGTAAGCTAATCCAGGCGTACGTACTTGAAACTCAGTTCCCAACCGGACGACTGAGCCGACCTGCCAGCTGGCTCCAGACCGACATCAACCTAGTTTAGTGTCTCCTGCAGGTTATACTTGCTTCATGAAGAGCTAGGCTATATGCTATGGCAGTGATGTTACACTCATGCGTGGCTGGGGACAAATACATGCCAGTGAGATACGTTACAGATGTAATACATGCCAGTGGCATACACTTGACGGGAAATGCTATGTTGACTGGCAAGCATAATGGTGCGGACTACATTTAATCTGTGCACTTTCAATGTATCGTAGTGCTGATACAGCTTTCTTCTCCACCGTCGGCCCTCCTCAATGTTAAGTGATAGCCTTCCAGACATGTTTGTCACTCGGATCATTGTTTTCATCTTGCGTGGTCAATCCGATGCCACGTCTGACTGCATATGAGCGGGCTGGGAGCACTGTTGCGGGTGACAGTGGTGTGATCCACCACGACCGCTGCAGCGACCGTCAAGGCCAAGGCTGATGGTGCACATCAATGACTTGCAGTTGCCCTCACAAACCGTCTCGCTCTCGCCAGAGATGACATGTGCCGTCTGGTCCCCTGAGTCTGGCATGCAGACCTACATGCCACTTGCTGTGATGATGCGACCTTCCAACCTGTTGATATGGGATCGTTGCTGCGTCACTCATGATCCTACTCCAGGATCTCATGGACACATAAAACAAAATGAAGGCAACAATACTTCACACGGCTGAGTGGAGGATGCAGCGCTCGTGTCGCACACCTTAGTGTGGCCCCAGGCAGACAGTGTAGGCTCGCCTGGCTTGTCTTGGCAGGGGCACGGGTCCCCAGCTTCGGTAGAGGGCATGCAGGGTGACCTTGTGAATGCCGAATTCCCCATGGTCCAAACTTTGACGCCAGATGAGCAGAAGTGACTGCCGATTGCGCCCTCAGATGCACAGTGCTCAAGCAGCGCAGTTTGAATGGATGCAAGCTGTTGGACGTGCAGCTTCTTGTGAGAGTCAACAACACCACATGATAAGGGTGCGTCTCCGCAGGCGTAGACAGCGACATCGTATACAGTGCCATTGCAGTCAGGCTGATCCGACTCTGAGGGAGGCTTCAGGGCTGACCGCAGCTGTGGGCTTGCTTTATGGATGCAGCCTTGAACTGCAGTGCACAGACATAGGTCTGTCTCAGCCATGCACGGGCACACTTGTGCGTGTTATTAGTGCCAAGGTGGTAAGATCAGCTGTTGAAGTTGGGAGGGGGCATCACCATCACACGTGTCTCGCGCCCATCCATGGAATTCTGTCACCTTGCAATCGCAGGGGCCACACTTGGTGCTAGGGAGACATGGGCAGTCCTCTGCACACAGAAGTCGAGCTGAGAAGTGCAACAGCGTGTCATGGGTCACAGATGATGTGCTGCGGAGGAGTAGACAGGTTCAGCGTGCAGGGTTGATCCGCACCTTGAAGCTCACAGTGACCATTGCTGGGATTGCATGCAAAGCAGCGGTGGCAGTAAACCCCTTCACAGAGGCAGCTCCCATGGCACGTGCCTGACTTGCACGTCTGTGTATGGCAGTCGCCACAATGTGTTTCATCGGCCTTGTCTGCACATGCTCACGTCACATTGACAGGTGCAGACCAATAGGGAGCTGCGGGTTCTGGTTGCAGTCATTGAACTCAGGGCCACAACAATGCAGTACGTACTCTTGCACTCGTTGTTTTCACATGTCTGGCAATCGCCTTCACAATCATCATCATCATGGCAGCATTTCGGGTGGGCGTCTGGGTCATCTGCATACAGTGAAGAGTCAGTGTCACCCAACTTGATAGCCTGCTGATAGCTTATGTGTCTCCTGGTTGTGTGTTCTGGCGGGCTCTGTCAGGCACACCTTGACAATGACCGTGTTTGCACATCTCGCACGATTCGCAATCTGTGTCATCGTCAGAGAGGACGCAGCCATGATCGACGTTACATGTGTACTTCCCGCAATCAACTCCGTGTGGCAGGTTCAGGTCGTGGCATGCATCGTCAGAAGTTACAGCCAGGCATCCTGTGCTTGAGTCGCCATAGGCAGGATCACATGTTGCAGTGACACACTCAGGGAACCTGCATGCAAATCAGCATCTTGCAAACCTGAGCATGGGCGTGGCTGCGATTGGGAGTCGTTGTTGGGCAACAGGGACGCACGTGTTGCACTTGGCATCATCTTTTTGGTATTCACAGATTCCCGTATCTAAGCACGTACCAACCTCGCAATCCGTTTTTTCATCGCACTCATCGTTAAACCTCGATCCAGCATGCAAAACACAACCATCGCCCGGGGAGAGCGTTGAGTCAGTGGGCTGAAGATCACAAGTGTACTTTCCGCAATCCAATGCTGTTGCATGATGAGAAATAGGACATTGCTTATCTGCCTGATACTGTGGAAGCACAGTGCATCCGTCTTCGTCAACGTAGCCGCCATGGTATTCCATCACACCGTCAGCCCCAGTGCACATCGCCATTGCACATGCACCATACTTTGCACTGCACGCAGAGAGGGCTCCATCGAGCTCCCAGTGCAGGTTGCCCCATACATGTTCAAGACCAGCGTTTCCAACACAGAAGCAACGCTGCAGTACAGAGCCATATCACCCAATGGGGAGAGCGTACGTGCAGAAAGGAACTCCCTCATATGCATCTTTCTCACTGTACACACAGCCATCGCCAACAGGGTACAAATGGTGGCCAGCTACACACTCCGCCACCGCGCAATGTGGGATATACTGCTTGCAATGCTCCGTGTCAGGCTCGTTGTGGCAGCCAGTTGTAGAATATGAGTCCAGCTTGTCAGCATAAGTGGAGCTAGGGAGTGCAGCACATTCATCATGGGTGCAAGCTCGGCCATCACTGCAACAGTGTACATCATGGCGATATACTTGACGACCAATTTTCCTCTGTTTGGACATCAAGTGTATACAGGCAGTGGGGAAAGCACACTCGCACGCGTTGATCTTTTCTTTGTAGCCACAGCCATTGTTATGATCAACATCTAACTCATCCATACCCCAGCTTGCTGGATCCCGGTTACCAACGCAGATGTCTATGGTACACGAGTAATCATCATCGCAGGCAGCATTGTTGTATGTAGTTACACAGCCGGTGTTGTCTGTTTTGTGGTTGGGATCACAGACATTGTCTGTGCATGTGAAACCATCCGAGCAATGGTCATCATCTGCCTCGTGGACACAGCCATCATCATCAGCATCCACATGCGTGTGGTCACAGCTGTCATTTGTGCAGGCGATGTCATCGTCACAGTCTGACGCCTCATAGCATTTGGGAGGAGACAGACTGTGGCACTCAGCATGAGGCACGGTCGGCTGCACATGCAGTAGCCGTCAATGCCAGACGCAGTCATGTGGCCCATTTACAGCAGTCTGCCTGTGGCTCTTCCAGTCACGAGTCTGGGGAGGGCATGGCATCCAAGTGTGTGAATGGAATGATCCAGTTGGGTGGCCTCAGTTTGTGGGTCACACACCGTTACTTTGTAAGGTCCACACATCGCACATAGATCCTTCTTGTGTTCGAAGCACTTGTTAGGGATGTAAGGCGCAGCTGCGCCACTGTCGAATGATTCATCATGGACATATATGCAGATAGGCTCGCTAGAACACCTGCCAAAGGGAATGTGTTGTTGCAGGAAATGTGCATGCGGATGAACATGAGTTGCCTTGTCTTTCCCGTTGCATTTGTACTGCTGTAAACAGCTTCGTTTTTCGCATATGGTTGGGCAGTTGCCATTCTCATCAGTCGGACCCCAGCTGATGTATTCCACATGGCCTGTCTGCATAGGTGCCAACACAGTTGTTTTGAAGCCAAATTGTCTTGTGTATGAGTACCTTTGCTCATACTTGCCAACACACACTTCACAAGGTCAGCCATGGTGCAAGATGCTTGCAGCCCAAACCAGAGCGTGACGTATCCATAAGAAGCAGACAAAGTCCAGCAGTTAGTAGTAAAATCCCATTCCAAGTACCATACCGTTTTCATGGTCTGCTCCAACGTAACGATCCATTGGTGGGTTTGGTGGTCTGCTGCGACATGCTGACCAAAAACATTTCCAGTTGGGCAAGTTGGTTCATATGTCAGCTTCTGACCACTGGACCCGCAGTTGACGTGTCCTGCAACAACATTCATTAAGATGATGGCACATAATTGCAAAGCACAGCATACCATTGCTGTGAAGCTGGGTGGGCAGCAGAGTTACAGGAGGAGCGCACTTGCCACAGGAGGCATGGCCGTAGCATGCGATGGGAGGACCGAGCATCCAAGCAGCACCAGTGCAGTGCTATAACACCTCATCATCTGTGCTCCGATCGTTGTGTTAGATCAACCAACCTGCAAGAGATTAGGAGCTCAACACGCAATCGCTGGCGACGGTAAACAGTGGATGATGGATGTGCAGTGTGGAACAGCATGACGAACTATTGCAAAAATTGCTTACAGTTTTTGTGTGAGTAGCAAAGACAAGTCACGGTGAATTCAGGTACCTGACAATGATTTGCAAAAACAAGACAGCCAGTATATCTACATGCCTTCGCAAACCACCTTAGTGAAATGATTGGTTGTGTGCAGCAAGAGGTCACAGCATATTTTTCAGCTGACTCCTGCAGCTTCTGCAACGGCCTGGAACTCTCCATCAAAGCATTGCTACCACATGCAGCAAGCAAACAACAAACAAGCAGAGAGACAGCACGACATACAAGTAGTCACAACGGAGAGTTGGCAGGTTCTCGTTGTGTGCGTCGCACCGGCAACACTGCTGAGTGAGTAGAGCCAACGTTTGGTAGACAGTGGAGGACACGGGAACGCACAGCGGAGCACATTGATGCAAAACACGACGGGACCGGGATATTGGGTAAACCAGTTCACGCACATAGGCATCGCTACCTTGCATCGACTACATAAAGGGCCAAAATCATCAGCGATCGTGACATGTCCAAGGACCGACACCGTTTTGCAGCCGGCTACATCGATTTGAGCACAGATTCTGAGCTTCCTCGATACACATCTGTGATATTTCAATACTCAGGGAGTTTGTGATTTACATAAGTCACATACTCACGACGACGACCATTCGAGACCTATTCTCGAGTAAGGATCCACATGAACGCGCGAGGAAACAGGCGAGACTTGGAAAGTGCAAAATCTCAAGACAATGACACGAGGCATCACTTTCATGGCATAGATGTGCTTTCAGTTACATTCAGACTCCGCTCATACCTAGTTAAGACAGGTTCTGGACGAACTTCTCGTGCACTTCAACTGCATCTGCATCTACGGGACTGACGCGCCAGATTGACACCAGCATCAGCAAAAGAGCTGTAAGAGAGAACATAAAGTTCGCAGTTGGATAACATTGAGCAGAGAGGTTGCCGTCCAGCAGATCCTCGGTTGTATCGTGCCGCATCCGCCTGTGTAAGGATGCGCGTATGTGAATCCTAGCAATTGCGTGCCAGCACACCATGGCACGAGCACAGTACTAGACTCTGTAGACAGCAGCCGGTGCAAGCAGGTGTTGAATAGCAATGTCAACAAGATGCAGCGGGTTCGCTTGTTCGACGTTCTCATATGAGCGTGCCAGAGCGCTGCAGCATGTCACGGCTATATCAACTCAGTACAATTCTCCATCGTTGAAGACACGACAATGATTATTGGTATCTCGCATTACAGAGTCGGAGGGTGGCTTCTCGACATGAAATGCAAAGTAACGCAGCCACAGAGATCCGCCATCACAGTCCGTCCGTACAACAAGGCAATGAGTAGCAAGCAAAGCATGCAGGAACTTCAGTTGTAGCGCATTGTCTGCCGCAAGTCAGCCAGGGGCACTTGAAAGCTCACCTGTATTGCCGTAGGTACCGTTCGAGAGATGGTAACACTTGTCGGGAGGCAGAAAGGAGTTGATACGGCCGAAAACTATATGATGTGTGCTACAGCGGTTGCCTCCTTAACACTATATGTCTTGCAGCAGAAAGGTTTTCAGCGCCGTGCTCGACAGGTGTTGGCCATCGCGCACCATCGTGCACCATGCTGCCAATGCATCTCTGATGTTGCTATCACGTGACCATCACGCGTCAGCGGCCTCCTGAGCACCTTGTTGGGCTAGATGCAGGAGAACGCGACGTTGCAATGCGTCGTCAGAGACCCATAAATTGCACATGCAGACTGGGCCTCGCTTTGCATCCCTCGGCATGCCTCGCAGCAGCAGAATCCTGCATTGTTGCACCGCAGTAACGATAGTGCACCATGTTGGGGCGAATGCTCACATACGACAATCGGCCAGAAGCTGGCGCACATCGGATATGCCTTATACAGTATTACACGAAAGCGAGTTCTTCAATGAAACATCTATAGGCGCATCTGCGAGGCGTATACGCGGGCGTTATTGTTGCGCTTTCGTGCCGCGGACAAACGAGTGCGCGTATAGCGTCCACTCCTTTAACTAGGCGCGAACTTGACTTTAAGATTGTTGGTCATCAAGGAGTTGAGGTCTCGACATCTGCGGTGGAGTCAAGTGGCAGTGACACCGAATGCCGATATGAGCGGCACATACTGCCCTCAGGAATTACTCTGCCCGCTGTTATCACTGGATTTCTGATCAGCGTCTGGGGTATTGACAAGTGATTGTGGCATAGCTTCGGTGTATTGCTTCTTAGGACCATGGCTTGAAAAGGCAGCGATGGCCGGTGCGTCTCTCGGATTCTCTGATGTTCAGAGAACGGTCAAACATCTTTAATATGGGCTTTCCTATTACCAATCACTGTTTCTGCGATCGGATGTGTCTCCTTCCCCTATACAGTTGCACGCCTGCTGTGGTGGAAGACACGAATGGACAGGGCTGACAGCTTCTCTTCACCCGACACGTGCAGCCGGTACATATGCACAGTTCTGAAGCTGGTGCGGCAGAACGCTGTTGAATGTGCACGGTGACACGCCCCACTGGTACACACTAACAGTGAGCTTGCGCTTCACAAGCAAATTACCGCAAGCCCCAGCAGACTCCGATGTGCATGAGCTCTGCACACTCTGCCTCTTCATACCCGAATGTCATCTGGCACGCGTTGCCGCAACCCCAAAGGTGAAATGGAGTGATGCTGTTGAGCTGAACAGGCGACATTCGACTCATTTCGGTTTCCAGGTCATACAGACACCTGGCACGCTGTCATCTTCAGATTCCAAGGCATGCTCCACAGCTGGTTTCATCCTGTACGGTAACCCAGATAGCGTAGCGGGTGGACATGTCACGGTGTGTGTTGGAGCTTATAGAGTGTTGCTGTGCGCCAGTCATGCCAGTAGCATATCCGACGCACTACCTTACAACTCAGCAACCAGGCGAACTCTGCCCGCTGCGGCTGCCTTTCCAGACACACTAGTTGCTTGCGGTGTGTGAAACTGTTACGGGATGTTGCTAAGGGCAGGTCATGTGGTGGTTTGTTTGTCTGTGTGTGGCACGGTTTGGAGATGGCATGCTATGGTGTACCATCAGGAAGCAGATCTGCCTAAGATGAACGTAAACCTCTGACACAGCATGCAGCAAGGTTTAGAATGCAGTCATTGGCGATAAACTCCGATCATTGCCTGTACCTGTGAGATGGTATTGTCATAAGCCTGAACCAGGTGAATCTCTTGCTGATTCAAGAGCCATCACTGTGGCCAAGAGTTTGAGAGGCAGCGTCCATGCCAAGTCTGCTGTCAGCTTGAACATCCGCCAAATGCTCCTCCAAGCCAAACGGTGTTTAGAGAACGTGATCAACGATAGTCTGTGTCATGCCATCCTTATCCTCTGTTGGCAATGGTACACCTACAGATGCTGTCTGCCGGGCATGTCTTGAATTTGCCACAGCACAACAACTCTTGCAATGTGCTGCACAGATCTTGAATTCTGAATTCATGCCAACACACGAAGTCTGCCATCCACGCCGCAAGTTACCTATGCCATAGTCCGGTACCCCGGGAGATCACTGCAGTGAGCTGTGTTTCACACACACCAATGCAGCAGCCCTGCAGCGAGGGCAAAAGCAAGCAAAGATTCAGTTCACTGAACTGGTTCATGCGCTAATCCCTGTCCTGGGAGCCAAGAGCTGGCGGCACATTCAGCATGCAAGTGCAAGACGGTCAGTCCCTGCTGGTCTACCACCGAAGAATGAAAAAGTTGCTGACCATGACTGAAGCTTCCAGCGCTGTAGCACTCATCTGCACATGGCATTGCCTCACTGCTCACCCTAGCCAGTGGCAGCTACATGCAGCCCGCCCTCTAGCTGTCTGCCCTATGTGTGGCCCAATCTCAAGTGAATGCTGTCTCTGGCTGGCAGCGACGCCTGCATGCATTCCCCACAGCCGTGGCAGCACTGTACCTGCTGGATCATGTGCTATGGCATACGTGGCCCTCCACCCCACAAACAGCTCACACCCCTCATGTGTCAGCCGCTGTTGAGAAGGTTCTGCTCATGAAGCTTTCACCCAACTGTCAGCAGCGCCCTGCGACAGGGCGCTGGTCCGTACCCGTGCTCTTGCATGCCACACAGCGCACGGCAGCTGCGGCGCCACAGGAGTGGCGGCCTGTGCATGGCCCCTACACCGGATCTGCATCATGCTCACCTGATGTGCATTGCACATGCAGCTGCCTCGCCGATGCAGCCGGCCCAGAGATGAAGCTGCCCCGCACGCGCACTAGCACCTCCACCTCCACGCCAGCAGCGAGACCGCCGCACCCGCCCACCCCATGAGCAGCCACCATTCACATACACCATTCACATACACCAGCACCACCCGGCACCATGGGCCCTCCCAGGCTCCCGCCAGCACTGCTGCAGTGGAGCGCAGTGCATGCAGTGCATGCAGCCTGCAAGAGGCAGCCACGCGTGGCCACGTTTACTCCCCGCACAGCACCTGACACAACCCGTGTACTGAAAGGCCTTCCTGTTTGGCCCGCATTAAAGTGCACATAGCCCATTGAGCCCATCTGCACGTGAGTCCAGTCAGCACAGCGTGGCTCGGCCGTCTGCAGCAGCACCCACAGCTGTGGCAACAACAGCTCCACCTGCACAGTCATAGCAGCTGTGCCTCTCTCTGGCTGCCAACAGCGATGCCTGCTCCCCAGGGGAGCCTTTCCTTCTCCATCCACTAACCCTCCCCTGGCCAAAACGCATCCAAAGCCATCCCGTATGCCAGCAGCTGGTCAAGGGCTGCATCTGCGCAACAGCGGTCTCTCAATCCGATGCCATGAGAGTCAACACCCCGGTGCATACTCAGACTGGACTCATTCGCATGCACGTTGTTCTCCACATGTCCTCTGCCTCCCCTCTGCATGCCTTCCTCTCCTCGAGCCTCCTTGGTCTGCAACCCCGCTGCATGCTCACCTTCGGCAGTCCTTTGCATCGACATGCATGCACGGCCAGAAGCACGTTGCCATAGCCCCGTTGCCACAGCCCCACGCTGCGTGTGTGTGCCGGCGGTGGACATCTGTGCCGATGCGCCACTGCCCCGTCGCCGCGCTCCATGCACACCACAACGCATGGTCCAAGGACATGGTGCGCACCTGGCTTGTGGACGGTCACATGCTACCGTTGCGCCCCGCTGTGCCGACACCGCCACGCCGTCACATAACCTCAGAGCGGCTCCCTCCAGGCGCCTTTTGGCGAGCGCTTGTCAGCACTGGCAGGCACCCCATGGGGCACCTCCATGCGCCTCGTACCTTGTCCCGCCCCGCACTCACACGTGGCACACTGAACATCGCCTCGTGCTTGCCGTGTGCGGTGCGCTGTGTGGTGCGCCCAGTCGGCCTCGGACGCCGTCTGCCGGCCAGCCAATGCACCCGCAACGCCAACAAGGCTGCTGCACTTTACGCTGTGGAGTCCGCAGCAGCGTGCGCGTTGCGGGCGGCCAGTGCCGTGCGAGACCCACAGCTTGCAGGCACCCCCCCGCCCGTCTGAGAAGTTTTCGGTGAGAGCACGTAGCACGCGCCTGGGGCAGGAGCCTCGCAGGATCGCGACCGTTTGGCATTCCTCGAGGTCCACCGAACACCCACCGAGTGTCACCCGTGTTACATCATGTGGTTCATTCAAGGTCATTACATGACGTACACCCACCGAATGTAAACGTAATGCAAATTGAATTACTTGCCGTAGCCGATTAGGGGGGTGGCATCTCCGGCGAACCGGGACACAGGAGCCATGTCTACGACAACGTTAAAGGCCCTGTCGTGAGTGCTTCGAGTCGTGCTGCCGGGCAGAACACACAGGTACACGTAAACGTAAACGCACACGTACAACCTCGAGGCATCTGCCACTGCGGCCCAGCCCTCATGCAGTGGCTCAGATGATCGGTCCATCACAGCGCTGCAGGCAGCAGCCGCCCGTGGCGCCCGGCATGCAGGCACCGGCCGGCATGCATGCATTGAAACGGCAGAGGTGCGGCCTAAACAGGTCTGAGGTGTCTCTCGTAGCTGCAGCGGTGCATTGTGGACGTCGCCCGATCTCCCTGCCCCTCTGGCAGTACCCAAGACAGTTCCGCCCCAACCCGGGCGTGCCCCAGTCCCCTGGCGCTGCGCCTTGCAATGTGTCACACTGTGGCAGATCTGTCAAGAACCAGAAAAGCGCCCAACCCAAGGGGTTGTATTACTTCTGGACTGTAGGACGTTGTATATATGTGTCACTTGACTCTTGAGCGCACAGTATGGCTCATGACAAGATCAAGGCCTCGGCAGCGCTGAGGGAAGAAAGCATGAGACAACACAAACAGTCACAAGCACGCTCATCCTGCACATCCTGCACGGTGGGTGAAACCACGATCAGATCACAATGAACACAGCTGGCAGTGCACATACACAGCACACTGACCCTCCGCAGCGTGGCGTAGGTCATGCACGGGCACCAGGGGCGGGGGACTGTGGCGCGCATAGCCTGCGCAAAACCGGCGCAGAGCCATCCCCTGGCGTTAGTTCGTTCTGGCATTTGCTCGTGCGGCGCGTGGCCTTGGTGCTTGCGGTGGCCGGCCGCGGTCTGTCTGTTTGCTTGTTGCCTGGTCTGTTGCCTCGGCGTTGCTGAGTCCTAGATCTATCACTGTGTAGCACATGCCGTGCAGCACGCGCCTGCGCGTCTCGTCTTGCCTCACGCTTTCGCCGGCTAGCTATGATGCGTCCTCCCGCATGCAGCACATCTGGCCGTAGCGCGCGCCGGCGCGCCCGTGCAGACTGCTAGTGTCGAGTCGGCGACCGCTTGTGGGTCCGGCGCGTGCTGACTGTGTGTTTGGTGTGCGCGTGGGCTGCATGGTACTGCGCGGTGTGCGAGTGTATGCTTTCGAGCTGGCGCTAGTTCGTTCTGGCATTTGCTCGTGCGGCGCGTGGCCTTGGTGCTTACGGTGGCCGGTTTGTCTGTTTGCTTGTTGCCTGGTCTGTTGCCTCGGCGCTGCTGAGTCCTAGATCTATCACTGTGTTACACATCTGGTGCATCAGGTGCATGCAGATGCATGGCAATGGGAATGAGAAGGTGCGGGGAGTGCAGCGGCCCCTCCCGCCGCTTGCCCATTCCAGAGGGTGCAGCGTGTCGCGGACAGAGCCCGGTTAACGTTTACGTCGGAGGCGATCATTTGATGCGTCATTCCGCGGTCTCGGTTGACGAGCCACGATCAGATGTCTTCAGGTGTCCAGCAGGGCTTATTTGTAAACTCGAGTCCCATGCATATTCATACCCGTGGGAACTTGGAAGAGTTCGAATGTGTCATGCCTAGCTTCAGCGCCGACATGCCTCCAGACCACGGCGACTGGTAGCGACGCCGCTTGCTGCAGCTGCATGGCCTTGCAATTTATAGTGCGGCCGCCACAACCTGGTGCTGTCCGAAACAGTTGAACACAGACTTGATGAGCATGATGCTTTATATGCCTGTCTGCGATCGCCCGCGGTGAAAGCGTCGCCTGCTCCACCGTTGCCGCAAGAATGACAGTCGGATCGTATCACGGAAGTATGTCCAATTGATCAACTAGGGGCTGCCAGCGATGAGCTTACCTGTTAGCCAATCGGCAGAATAGTTACGACCGGGGTGCCGTTCACAAGCGGGTTCTGCTCAACTCTCTCAGGCGAGGCAGGTGTGCACAAATCCATCGCTGCGGGTCTGCCGCAGCTGATTGGTCCTACGGGAACGCGCATGGCTAGCCAGAAATCAGCTGACCTCAGATTTCGACACCGCAAGCTTTGCAAAATTAGGCGTCACGGTGTATATCAGCTCTAGAGACGCGCTAGGCGGCACCCGGGCTCACTGCAGCTGCAGGCTCTAGATCTAAGCGCTTGAAGTTGCACTGAAGCCATGCGACCCCGTCTTGAATTGTCGCCAAATCGTGGATATCAAAATTCCGGCACTGTGGCTCTCTGCAATGTTTGATCGTGCGCCTAGGGCACACGTATACTCAATATTAATGCCACGGCAGCTGAGGAAGGGTGGTGACAGTGGCTCGTCAGCTCGGGGCACACACGGTCGACATGCCACGCCCGTGTCGAATTCGTCAGCTGGCAGGATAGTGCCGGGAATGGATCGATTCGGCCGAGGGGTGGGCAAGCTTTCAATCGAGCCCACAGCTTGTGTGCTCGCCAGCAGTGCTGCAGCTGGTCTCCCGTGGCGGGAGGTTGCGCAACCAACCTGCGGCGACAAGCTGGCACAAGGCAACAGTCTCCAATCCATGGTGAGCACACCTAATCATGCAGAATGGAAAATAAACGTCCAGCCCACAGGACATCGCCTCAGAGTGCACGTGGGCACTTGTATGCACAACTCGCAGTCGATGTAGATGCTCTACAACCATGCACATGCTCGATGCATGATGTCACCGCCTGTGTGTGGTATGCATGGCAGAGCTTGTGGCGTCCCGTCGATCCCTTCGACTCGAAAATCTTCATGGAGCCAACGCTGAATCACGTCACAATACTTCTTGTCCGGATCCTCAACATTCTCGCCTCGATGAACACCGTGTGACATGGTGAATGCATGGGAGTGCACAGGCCTAGGAGTGAGACCGCGCGCCGAGGTGCACAGGAGTGAGATCTCAGGAGATCTCATGAGACCACGGTCAACCGTCCACCATGCATGAATAGAGGCCTGTGCTCTGGCACGTATTGCAATGCTGTGTCCCACACTGGTCTGCTTTCCTCCTGTATCACAACAGCTATGTATAGCTATACTACAGGTAATTACTTCACTGTGGGAAGTAGCAGACGGGTCATAACTACTGGACTCTTGGAATGGTGACATACGACGTGTGACACTGTGCACTGTCAAAGACATATGAGGTGCAGTGTGTGACAAGCGCCCTTAGCAGTCTGCTCATGTATATTGCATGCAAAGACCTGCACTGCTACATATGGCTGACAACATAATTGCTGTCATCCTGTTCTGGCACAGCTGTAGGGGCCACTCTCACCAACTGGAGAGCACCTGGGTGTCTACAACGACGCACATGCAGCACACACAGCACAGGCAGCAATAACTCGCACTGCCACACGCATGAGCAGCATGCAGGTGGACATGGGTGTCCCCCTCCTCCTGGCACTTGCCGCGTCCACAGCGGCCACCGCCGCCGCGGCGCCTGCGCAGCCCCCGGTCGCTGCAGATTACGTCATCATCGGCGGCGGCACGGCGGGCTGCGCGGTCGCAGCGCGCCTCTGCGCGGCGCTGCCACACGCGACGGTCGCGCTGCTCGAGCGCGGCACGCCGCGCACGGCCGAGTCCGAGGCCATCGTTCAGCCGATGCGCCTCACCGGCGAGCTGTGGCTGCGGCCGAACATCACAGAGGCGTTTGACAGCGTGCCGGGGCTCGGCGTCGGCGGCCGCTCCCTCGGCATCCTCACCGGCAATACGCTCGGCGGCTCGAGCTCCATCAACGCCGGCCTCTGGTCAACACCAGGCATGTCTGAGGTGACCAGCTGGGGATTCCCAGGTGCGCAACGAACAATGCTAAACAAATCCCTCCCCTCACCGGCCCCCTGTTCCAGTTCCCTTCATTCAGATCGCCAGATACTGGGTGGCCGCGTGCCGTGTGGGATGTCCCGTCTGGCAAAGATACCAGCCTGGACGTGTGGCCAGCGACGCGTTCTTCGTGACTGGCCACACATAGACACAAGCACACACAGTCTAGATTCTGCATGCGTGCTGTAGTGCTGTACGGGCTGCGCAGGCCGCGGTGATCGGAAAACCTGTCCACGGGCCTCTGCCGATGCAGGGCAGGTGAAATAAACTGCAATCCGCAATTAGCGCATGCAGACTTGTTGTGCGAGCTGTGAGCTGTATGGACTGACGGCAGTGTCATGGCCCTGATTCAGCAGCAAGTTGCAGGCCACCTAGGCTAGGTGACCTAGATCTGAATCTATCGCAACATCGTGCCACCGCCGTCTTCTTGCCGCACCGCCCAATTTAACACCTGCCAAGCTAAAGCCTGCTCGGCATGGCCCGGACTTTCCCATGGAGAGTCCATAACGTCAAAGGCGCTGTCTGCACCTGTGCTCAGCTGCTTTGAGCGTGCGCTGGCAGGCGGTGGTGGTGGGTGGCCTGGCTGCCATGCAAAACCTGGCTCAGTCGCCCACTGCGTGTAGCCGTGGCCGCGTGCCAGGCCACGTGCCAGACCATACACACCGTCGTGGCCACGTGCCAGACCATACACATCTTTGGCACTGCAGTGCACTGATCCGTGAGCTTGTCAATCAGGCAGCTGCCACAAGCAGTCGCCTCCAAACAAGCCCAACCAGCAGGTTCAGACACTGTGACAGATGCATGCACATGTGTCACCGTGCGGCACAGCACTGAACTGCCGCCCGCTGAGGGTCCTTCCTGACTCACCCGCGCAGTCCTCTAGAGCAACGCGATCAGCTGACAGAACCATCCTGGGGTACCTGCACCTCACGCTTCATGCTGCGTGCTGTGTGCTGGGGCCGCGGCCGTTTCAATAGAGCATGTTTCACATCGTGCACAAGGCGGGCACCGTCTCCGCCAGCGGACACACACACACACACACACACACACACACACACACACACACACACACACACACACACACACACACACACACACACACACACACACACACACACACACACACACACACACACACACACACACACACACACACACACACACACACGCACACACACACACACACACACACACACACACACACACACACACCCCGCTGAGTCACACCCGCACGCGTGCGCCTACGCAGCAGCGACGCTGCCGCGGCCGTGCAGGTTTTAACGACACGACAGCCCCAGCATACTACGCGGCGGCCGCGCAGCAGGTCGCGGCGGCCGTGCCGCGGCCTGGGCTCCAGATGTCGTACTTTGACGACTGGATCGCCGCCGCCGCCGCCACCGGCATCGACACCGACCTCGACCCTCTTCAGACCTTTGATGAAAAGACAACTGCTGCCATCTACAGCGCCATTGCCGCCGACCCCGGCGGCCGCCGGCGCGACTCGTGCACAGCATACCTCGCGCCGGTGGCACAGGGCGCGTGCCGCAACAACTTGGCCGTCGTGCAGGCCGCAGTGGCCACCAGGGTCGTCATCAAAGACGGCCGCGCGACCGGGGTCGAGTACCTGTGCGCTCCTAGCCACGTTCCCCCGGCAGTCCTGTTTGCCAGCGCTGCGATTCGGTCATGCAGGCCCAGCTGGCGCTGTTCCTGGCAGCATGGCCTGCGCTACGCACAAGCTGCATCAACTCGTTGTCGCCACGGGCAGCACAGGCAGGGTGGCGGACGCGTGCAGGAAGCTAGACGCACCAGAGGGGCAACAGGCGCGGGAGATTGCGGCAGCGGAGGAGGTGGTGAGCAGCGCGGGGCCGTACGGGTCGCCCAAGCTGCTGCAGCTCAGCGGCATCGGCCCCGCGGCCCTGCTGCGCTCCCTCGACATCTCCCTCGTGCAGGACCTCCCCGTCGGCCAGGCCGTGCAGGCGCGAGCCCCATCTCCTCGCGCCGCTCAATATCATTAATGCGCCTGAGCACGCGCACACTGACACAGCATTGAAGCCAAGACTCTGCAGGCGTCGCGACTGAACTCTGCGTGCAACCTGCGGCGATCCCTGTAGACGCGCCCCTAAGTTGGCATGCCCTGATGGCTAAGTTGGCATGCCCTGATGGCGCCACACTGCAGGCCCCGTCTGGCACTCTGGCCCATTGTAGGGTATGCGAAAGCCGCAAGCAGGGCTACGCCATGTGCTGCAGGTCAAGCAGTGATGTCCGCACTCATCTCGACCTTTTTAGACCTTTTCCAGCCACACCGCGGCCTTGCAAGTGTGTCGCACATGCAGCACGCAGCACGCAGCACGCAGCACGCAGCACGCAGCACGCAGCACGCAGCACGCAGCACGCAGCACGCAGCACGCAGCACGCAGCACGCAGGCTTGCGTTGCAGGATTGCATTGCATGCCAGGGTTGCTGGAGGGACCATCAGATCTTGGATGGATCCAGTCTTGGATGCTGTACCATGGCTTCACTGTCACTGCATGTGGCTGTCAGCTGCCTCCTGCAGCCGTGACTCATGTGGTGCTCATGTGGCGCGAGCATCACTAATGGCTTCATGCACGGAAGCCTGCCCACAGCTATGGCCTCACCTGAGCTCAGGCCAAACAGGGGGCAGACTGGTATCCCGCATATGGCATGTGCTCCAAAACCTGGACAAGCAGCAGAGTTGTGAGCTGTGAGCTGATGACTGTCAGCTACATGACCGTGATCAAGACGATCAAGGCGTCCAGTCACCAAGTGCCAACATTGGTCATGTCAGCAACACCTTCACGCCACGACGCCAGCTGGCCGGCTGGCTATAGCCGAGTCAATGGGCGCACAAGTGCATGAGTTCTGCTATACCTGTGTGCACGGGCACGTCCGTTTTAGTCATGCCTATGGCAGACACGCATGTACACATGACCTTCCCCCAAGAGCAAGCCCAGACCTGGCTGCTGAGCTGTGAGTGGCTGCACCTGATTCGGTAATCTCGACACGGGCACACCATGCACACCCCCCGCGCATGCATGCAGGGCCGCGTCTTCATCCCGCAGTTTGAGCTGTACACGGCCGCGCCGCTCCCCCCCGAGGCCAACTCCACCATCGTCTCCTCTGCGGCCGCCGCCGCCACCTTTGCCGCCGGCGCCGGCGGCCCTCTGGGCATCAGCATCGGCGGCCTCATCGGCACGCTCCGCGCGGAGAAGTGTCAGCCTGGAGGCACGCTCACCACCGACGCGCCCGCCTTCCTCTTCTACTCCATCCCCAACCCAACCTCCCGCGGCACCCTGAACATCACCGCGGCCACCCTAGCCGACCCGACCACGCCCCCTACCGTCGACCTGAACCTCCTAAGCGACCCCAACGAGGTCCGCGACCTGCAGGCGTGCCTCGCGCGCATGCGCCAGGTCAGCGACGTCGTCCGCCCGACCCTCGGCCTCGTGAACGTGTCCCCCGGCACCCCCGCCGCAAACGAGACCTTCATCCGCAACGAGGCCGGCAACGCGTACCACTGTGCGGCCGGCTGCGCGGTCGGCTCGGTCGTCGACGGGGAGTTCCGCGTGGTCGGGGTGAAGGCGCTGCGCGTGGTCGACGTGTCGGTCCTCCCAAAGCTCCCCGACTTTGCGGGGCCGATGGCGACGGTGTATGCCCTCGCGGAGCACGCAGCGGACCTCATCATCGCCGAGGACCTTGGCCGGGACGCCAACACCGGCGGCGCGTACGGCTCTGATGATGTGTAGAGTGTGGGCATGGCGATCGATGCGTGGAGCTTGTAATGCGTGAAACATGCGAGGGTGAGATGTGGTGAGGTCATGATGCCTTCAGAAGTGACGTGCAGAGTGGGTGGGCCAAAGCCTGCGCTGTGGCAGATATAACATTTCCGAACAGATAACGTGTGCCACTATGTTCTGTCGTCCTAGGACTGTGTTGACGCTTCTGCGGCCAAGTTGGAGATGCGGCGGGAGCTGCAGACCGTGGGGAGCTGCAGACCGTTGTTGGCGTGTTACACAGTGATAGATCTAGGGCCGTGTGTTACACAGTGATAGATCTAGAGCTGCAGACCGTAAGCGTATGTGCCAGGGGCGTGCCAGTGTTAGGGCATGACTCCTCCACGGCGGCGAGCGTTATTGCCTTTGCCGTGTGCGAGGTCCTGTGCAGTGTACATTGCATGAGTACTGTACATTGATTTCTCAGCCAGGTGAGACAGTGCTTGCCAGGTCCTTGTTGCCAGTGATGTATGGTTATGCTGTGCAATAGCAAAGAACGTGTGCCAACAAGGTCTGCACAGTCCTGATCCGGGAATAGTTGTTGTAGACCTAGGATTTGATGGAGAGTGCTAAATTAGGATTTGATGGAGAGTGCTAAATTTGGCCCCTTTGTGAAGTAGCCCCCTACAGTCGTCAAGCACACTGACTGCGGCACCGTGGCCATCTGCTTCACCATCATCTTGCAAAGAGCACAGCGTTTGCATGGGCTTGCCCTCTTTAGATGGATGCCATCATGTACTTGGCCATCAATTCTGTTCATGATTGTGACACCTTGCCTGTGCTACACTCTAGTGGCACTACTCCAGTGGCACTGCCCGTGATGCACCTGTCAACTCCATGTCTGGCAGGGTGACTATGATTCGCATTAGGTGACCTAGAGCCGAATTCATGCTTGTGAAACCTTGACTGTGCAAGACTCTGGTGGCACTACTCCAGTGGCACTGCCCGTGATGCACCTGTCAACTCCATGTCTGGCAGGGTGACTGTGATTCGCACTAGGTGACCTAGAGCTGAATTAGGTGGGGACTAATTATAATGCGGAAGCTCGTGCCATGCCCGGCCCCAGTCTGGTCCTCACAGGCTCCATTTATTGAAGCAACACTTAACCATGCATGTTCACGCACCCCGTGCTTCGATCTGCCGCTGTCATCCTTCCATGATCCATGAATAAGCACATCTGCGAGGTGTCTCGGCGTCCGGGTTGACAGCGCCTGCAGGCGCGAAGCTGGTGCATACTACCACGGTATGTAATATCTGGAGCTGGCTCTGCCAGTGTGCATGCAAGCTACGTACGGATGCTGATGATCAAGTGCTGATGTGGACGTCGCTGGCACTCCAAAAATTTGACTCTACCGCTACGATGTCAGAGAACCGCACCGTTTGACGCCATTGTCAACGTATTTCTGATGGTTGGCCATGGTCATCGCGATGCATCGCTGCAAACTGGATCGGTGGCCTGGGTAATGCGGAAGCTTGGTGGCGTTGCATTTGTGGTCGCGTCATAGCAGACGTCGCGACAAACAGATGATGCTTATGAGCATGAATTCCCAGGTGCAGCAGGTGGTTCAACATGGTGGGGGGGCCTGTCGACTAGTACCAGAACAATCGCGATGGCTTCGCCGTCCTGCTGCCCATCACACATGCCCAACGAGTCCTAGATCTATCACTGTGTAACACATGCCCAACCCGTGGCGCGCGCCGGCGCGCCCGTGCAGACTGCTAGTGTCGAGTCGGCGACCGCTTGTGGGTCCGGCGCGTGCTGACTGTGTGTTTGGTGTGCGTGTGGGCTGCATGGTACTGCGCGGTGTGCGAGTGTCTGCTTTCAAGCTGGCGCTAGTTAGTTCTGGCATTTGCTCGTGCGGCGCGTGGCCTTGGTGCTTACGGTGGCCGGTTTGTCTGTTTGCTTGTTGCCTGGTCTGTTGCCTCGGCGCTGCTGAGTCCTACATCTGTCACTATGTAACACATGCCCAACCTGGTCTGTTGCCTCGCGAGGCCTCGGCGCTGCTGGGTCCTAGATCTATCTATGTAACACATGCCGAACCGCAAACAGGCCAGCCAGCATGCACATCAGGTACGCCGGCGCGTGTATTGAGACACCGGCATGTTCACAGCACATTCACGAATGAAAAATCTCGGACGCGTCAGCAGAACCTGCGTTGGGACAGGAGCTCACGAGTGTGAATTGATCAGCAAAACCTGGCTGTCCTAAGGGGTGGATAAGGGACGCGCGCTGCAACAACTGTTCATGCCCTGCAGGGCCCTGGTGGATTTCCAGTTGTTCATGCTGGGAGCAAGTGCATCCAGGTTTGGTCAAAGGAGGCCGAGCTTAGCCAAGCTTGGCCAAGTGCGTGGCCACAGCGGTACAGGAGACACTGGCACCCAATCCCTGCCCTGTGATCCCTCCATGCAGGGCCCTGTGACAAGCCCTGGCAACAGCTTCCAATCTACCAGACGACAACGCAGCTCTGTCGTAGCCTGGGTGTGCAATAGCCCCGGGTGGCAGGCTACTACGGACAAGTTGCAGTCTATGTAGATCTATGCATGTTCAAGCGTTTGTACTGTTTGTACGCATTCCTGCGAATCCGCGACGCACCACTTGAGCATGGGTTAGCACAATTTCAAACTCAGGCAGATAGTATCAGAATCTCTAGCTGGGATCATCTGACTCGTACCCATTCACGTTGGTTCGCGATCGTCTGACCACTGGCCGAGCGAACGCTGGCGGTGGGAGCTCGTGCAAATGCCAGTATCCGTGGACCGTTGGATCGCTGCGTCCCTGCGACAAAAACCGTCATGCCTTTAGTGGCGCCGGTGATCGCTGCGGATGCGTGAGTCAAAGTGTGACACCTGCTTGCTTTCCCTGCGCGTGCATTCTGCAGGTACGGCTCTGCGAAGATCACCTGTCTTGAACACGTAGAAGCAAGTGGCATGTCGATCGGTACGCTCTGCAGATTTCGGTTGCAGCCCACGGCATGCAAATGGGTGAGGCTGACACTATTAGCAGCTGCATGGCCCATCGAGTTGGGCCTGGAGAAATCATGCATCCCTTTCACTCGATGGAAGCGCAAAGCCTCGCCATTTAAGCTGTGCTTGCACATGGCATGGGGTGTCACTTGATCTCTCGGTGGCAACCAGCTGAAGGCAGGTGGCCAATGTAAACATCCATGACATACTCAGGTGTGCGCCAATCTTGAATAAAAGTCCATCGTGCCTTGCATCGCGTGCATGTCGACTGCAGTGCATCATGTGCAAATTACAACTTCCACCTCTTGTGTGAGTGCTGCAAGACAGCAATAAAGTATCCCGAGGAAGGAGTTGCACTATGTCCACAAACCGTCTCATCGCGATGCCCACAATCAAGGAATGGGCAATGGCCAATTAATCTGCTGAAACCCTTCCCATGTGCACAGCCATGCCGCTAAGGGCTGATGGAAGCAGCATGTGCCTCTGCATGGGCTGACCCATCAAGCCACGCCCCACGTGCACTGCTCGCAGAGGTTGCATTGTCACTGTCACACTGGCGATACCGGCTTCAATTTCTGGTTGTCCTCGATGTTGTCGCAGTTGTGTCCCTGATCCAGGCCACTTCGGCTCGACCTGCAGTAGCAGTGACTGACGCACTGACTGACGGCTCGACCAAGGCTCAGTCAATCAGATCCCATGCTTGTGGCACTGGCCCTCCACAGCTCGGAACAGCCAGTAAGCTGTTGCTGGACGGCCGTTGTGTTGCTGCACCGCAACACAACGGTGGCCGCTTTCACTTGCTGCATGCGCTGAAGAGAAAATCGCTATGACTCAGCCGATGAGGTGCCTATGAGATGTCTAATGTGGCAAGCATGCTCATACTTGACTACAAGCTTCAGTGGGGACTCCAGGCATGTGAAAGATGTGGGTCTGATTGCAGGCGTGTGAGTGATGATCATTGATGCTCGATTGGAGAGGAAGCCGTTGATCAAAAGGGTTTGAAGACGTTGTCAAAAGGTGGCTGATTTGACGCCTTCCATGCACTGATGCTTTGGACATCCTCACCGCTTTTCTCATCTTCCGTCATAATGGGTTGACTCGGGCCAACATGCCACCTGGAGGCCTGCCTGGCTGGTGCGGCCCACTTCCCGCTTGCCCTGCTTTCATGTCACCCCCCCCCCCATGCAATAGACCGCTGCGCCAAACTATGTCCACCATGACATCCATGACATCGCAGCCGCGGCATGAGCGAGTGGACTGCCAGTGGCTTTTGCCAGCTTTTGCCAGTGGCTTTTGGATTATCCTCTCATGCTGAGCCTCACAGAGCAGCCATTATCAAGTTCTCATCAGCACTGTTGCCTAGCATAGCCCACCATGAATAGTGATAGTGGATGTTATGCTACCATGGGAAATGGGCCATGGTTCATGAACACCTCGCACCATACCAAAGCCAAAGCCAACTCAGAAGCCAAAGCTGTCAACCTTGCCACTGATTTCCATGCTCCTGCTATCATGTGGATCATGTGGAATGATGCGTCAATGTAGTGTATGTATCATCATGCGCGTTCGTTTCAACTTTTCGCCTGAGACAGTTGCTGCTTGTTGCTGTCTGCCTTGGGGGGGTTTTGGCCGTCTGCTTCCTGCTGTTGCCCTCGCTGCCGGGCTCTTGCTTTCATCTCCTGCTTTCATTTCCGTGTAACACTGCTTAGCTTACAGACATGGACAAATGCCATGCATCCATATGGCTGACCACATGCTAACTAATGCCTGCACAAGTTCAAACATGCTGGAGACATGCACCCACAAGATCAAACCTCCACCATGAATGGGAGATGGACACCATGAATTGGTGATGGATATGCTTGCCACAGGCAGCCAACAGCAAGTCCACATCATGCACACGTGTGTGTTTGCTTTTGTGCCGGCGCTGGTTCGAACGCATCTGCAGTGGCCTGTCTGCGTGCTGCCTGGTCCTGGCCTGTTGCCTTGCCCTGCTGGGTCCTAGATAACACACCATGTGTTACACAGTGATAGATCTAGGACTCAGCAGCGCCGAGGCAACAGACCAGGCAACAAGCAGACAGACCGGCCACCGCAAGCACCAAGGCCATGCAGGCCATGCGCCGCACGAGCAAATGCCAGAACGAACGCCAGCGCGAAGACACACACACACCATTCCGTTGCCCTCGCTGCCGGGCTATTGCGTTCATCTCCGTGTAACACACACCATGTCTGCCTCGGCACTGCTGAGTCCTAGATCTATCACTGTGTAACACACCATGTGTGCACCACCATGTGTGCACCACCAGGTAGGCAGGCAAACAGAGAGGCAAACCCTGTTGCCAGCTTGAACGTGTACAGCTGGATGTTGCATGCCATAATCATGAGCCAAGCTAACTGTCTGCTGTTGTGTGCCCAAGGTGCACAACCAGGTACCCAGGGTGAGCCTCACAGAGCAGCCACGTCAGTCAAACAGTTACCCAGGGTGCACCAAATCTGTTCACAGTTACCCAGGGTGCACCAAATCTGTTGGCCTGTGGGCCACAACTGAGGCTGCTTTGATGGACTGCAGCTTTGAAGGCCTTCACAGTGTCACAGCAGTATCTAGCTCAACTGGACTTCACAGCGTCACAGCAATAAGGGGTATACCACAAGGGGTCGAAAACAGGGACTCAACGGGCTTAAGTCCGACGGCCTAGATCCGACTTAATAAATAAACTCCGACTCTGCGTGCACGGCCTCCGAGGCCTCTGTCGATGCTTGTATTCCTTTGATCTTCATTATATGAACGCTTCCTGTGCTGTGGTCGTGCTGATCCTGAATCTGTGGCGTACCTGGTTCCCCGGTTGTCGTACGGCAACTTTAGTGCGAGCTGCCGGCAGCCGTCATGCACGCGCATGCATACAGGCACATGTTTGACATAACTACTGGTGCAGTCCTGACACCACACATCGTCCTGACACCACACATCGGCCGGGCTGTTGCCGGGCT
This sequence comes from Ulva mutabilis, assembly GCA_900538255.1. Lineage (NCBI taxonomy): Eukaryota > Viridiplantae > Chlorophyta > Ulvophyceae > Ulvales > Ulvaceae > Ulva > Ulva mutabilis. The sequence continues at coordinate 140,535 of UNSF01000117.1, forward strand.
GTTGCGTTCATCTCCGTGTAACACCACACATCGGCCGGCCCCGCGTCTGGTCGTGCTGGCCCGCCCTGCCTTCCCGTGGGCTGCCGCGGGGAGAGCGATGTGACGCCGCCAGAGCCCTTCGCGCCCCACCCTCAGGCCCCTGCCGGGCAGCCAGAGGGGGAGGGCTGGTACGCCCTGCACTGTGGGGAGCGTGAGCCCGCGGGCTCTCATGTGCGGGGGGCCGTGATGGAGTGCACGAGTGGGTCCGGCTGGAGTGGGGGTGCTGCTGTTGGGGGGTCGGTGGTGGCCGGGTTTGCTGGGGTGGGCAGTAGTGCGCAGTGTGGCTGGTGATTGCTTTGTACACGTGCGACTGTGGCGTGGGTGCCGTGCATGTGCGTGGGTGTGGTTGCGTCGGCTGTGTCGGTTGTTGTGGCTTTTCACCTGAGACAGTTATTGCTTGTTGCTGTTGTCTGCTTTTGGGGGTTTTGGCCGTCTACTTTCCTGCTGTTGCCCTCGCTGCCGGGCTATTGCGTTCATCTCCGTGTAACAAGCGGCAAGCCACCGAGCAAGACCTCCAAAAACAAATGCAAAACGGGCGCCATTCGCAACGAAACTTTAGCATGGTATTCATGTTACCATATAGAACACGCGTTTTCTGTCGGAAATTGAATTGTTCTCTCTTTGAGCAAGCGCCATGGGACCGTTGCCGTCGGACTTCCGCCCGTTAAGTCCATGTCTTCGACCCCTTGTGGTATACCCCTAATTAGCACAACTAGTACTGGACAAAGCCTCCCACACATGCATGCCCTTGCAATGGCTCAGGATGGCAGTTCTAAGGCATTGCTGCTCGGCCCCGCTGCAGCCCTCAGACATGCATGCTTACAGTTGAAATGGGAAGTTTGTTCATCGGCCACGGGTTCAGCCTGAGGTGACTGCTGTGGCCACTGTGAACTGGCACTCCCCAGTTAATCCTGCAGTGGCCCTTGAGCAATGGCACCACTGAGATACTAAGATACTGAGATGGCCCTTGCGCACTGGCACCTGGCTGATGACTTGTGACTCTCGTGACGCCGCGCTCTGTTTGACTGGAGCTCCACTGAGTATACTGCAGTTTACCTGACAATATCATTATGACGAGATCTCGCATGCGAAGCTCAAGTTTGTGCAAGGTCATGCGGTACACCAGGCAGTCTTGGTAGGTTCCGCGCGCCACGTTCCGTGGGGCTTTCGTCAGCTGCGGTAACCTTATGCACGACGCTTGCGTGGAATCGCGGCGGGCTGCGCGCTAGAGCTCCGGAGCGCTCCAGCGCGCTTCGCGTGGCCGCGCCTGGCCATGCATGCTTACGCTAGCGCTTGCGCGCTGGTGGTCCGAAACACTTGAAGGTGCGCCAAGCATTGCAATTGAGTTGCAGCACGCACCCACGGCCCACAGCGCATCGCAAGCATTTTACTCGAGCGTGATCTGGACGGAGCCTAGGCCTGCTAAATATTGTATGCGCACACGTGCCTTCGAATATTGCGCGCTACCGCGGTAAACTGTCTAATCTCACATGATACATGGTCGTATACGTAGCGGCCCGTCCACCCGTGCAGGGCCCTGCAGGGGCCCTGGATGCTTGCCCCGCAATCAGTATTGCAAGCTCCTGGTGCACGTGCATGTCTGATCTCAAGGTGGCCTCTAGATCTGCAGCTCCCTTCGCTCGCGCGACCGGAAATCTCGTTGTCTTTTTCAATTCTTGGACGGGATTTCGGATGCGCTCCGGATAAAACGGGATCTTCGCAGCACAATATTGAGTATCACGCCGAAACCGATCCAACTGGCGAGAAATTGACGTTTATACCGGCAATCCCGATCAGCCGCGTCGCGACTACCCGGAAGTCTGCCTTGTTCAGGTTTTGTGATCGGAACTCCCGGATGTAGCGGCCACAACGTTTGCGCACGCAGCGCATGCTCTCCCGCGGCATGCCGTGGCTCGGGGTAGGAGGGAGGGGTCGCGAGCTGGTACGCGCTCGAGCTCGCAAGTGCATACGTAAGCACAAGAATCCTAGGCCTGGTGAATGTACGCAAACGTGCGCATGACGGTACGCCCTCGCACGCTCGCGAACCATCGCGTGAAAGCGTAATGTGTTTGCAGAATGCATACAGACAGCCGCTGTCCACGCGTGAATGTTGCACGTGCGCACAGTCTGCCTTTTGCGCAGTACGACTGACATATATACCACGTCGGGCAAGCGTGGCATCACCTGCTGTGCTCGGCAGCTCCTCACCAAATCCACGTCCGGACCTACCAATCGTAACGCAACATCCCCTCATGCCGCAGGTTTTGCCGGGTGCCACTTGGGGGGTGGCGATACCCGTGGTGGCGGTCGACCTCGATGGCAGTTTGTATGCAGTGCGTACCGATGCCCCGGCCTGAGCTCTGCAGCTGCCCGGGGCACGGCCCGGGGCGCTGGCAGCAGTTGCATGCGGCTGCCTGGTAGGCAGTTGCATATAGGAACGTGCATGTACATAACCACCTAGGCCTGTAACGTTGCCCCGCTGACAAGCGATCGACTGTCACCTTTTGGCTGCCCCTACGGGCCGATCTGACACCGACTTCGCGAGGCCTCGTTGCAAAATTGGCGTGAATTCTGCAACCTCGGTCGGCAATTCGAGGGGCATCGGCGCCATCGATCGCGACTGTATTCACGCGCAGGGCCACAAGCCTGCGACGCAAGTCTGCCAAAGACAACATACTCATAATTGAGAGCACACCAGCCATGTGTCTCGAGACAGGTTAATGTCTATTCGGTCTATGTATAGCCAGCCGCAGCTCGTCCAGAGTCACCGTTCGAACGTCGACACCAGCCGAGGTAACTACTGTACGCCGTCAAACGTGTGCAGCTTGGGAAGCAGCACCTGAAACAGGCTGGCATCACAGGACATTTTTTGAAGCGGGCTCATATTGACGCGGGGCGCTGCGAAGGAGTGCTATCGACTGCAGCCTGGACGTGCACGTGCGCTAATCGCTGCAGACCTGAATTAATCGATATCGTGTCTCCACAGTGGACTCTTTCGAAATTTGGGGTCACGCAAATTTCGAATGTACATTGCATTATGAAGCAGGTACTGCAGCGGATCCGCATGCGCGACAGGCGGTATCACTGTGGTCAGACCTGACCAGGCCGACATCTGGATGGTGCGTCGGGCGGGGGTGCGTTGGGCGGGTAGTGGGTACTGTGAGATACGTTACAGAGGGAAGGTACTGGGTACTGGGTACTGTCATCGCGCGCGCGCGCCCAAAGTTGACAAGTCGCATGTTGTGTTTTGTAGTGCGGTCGGCGTCCCGCGGTGCGCTGGTTTTTGCCCGAATCGGGGGGGGGGGGGGGGCGGGGAAGGGGGGGGCATGTGCATGAACGCAACATTACGCACGCAAGATGGGAGACGATTCGCCATCAGTAGCTTAGTACATACAATCCGTTTGTACATGTGCAACAATACTAGCAAGAGCTTTCCCCGTCTCGTGACGCCCTGCATTGTGTTCACAGTGTGTTACACAGTGATAGATCTAGGACTCAGCAGCGCCGAGGCAACAGACCAGGCAACAAGCAAACAGACAGACCGGCCACCGCAAGCACCAATGTCACGCGCCGCACGAGCAAATGCCAGAACAAACTATCGCCAGCGCGAAAGCAGACACGCACACACCACGCAGTACCACGCAGGCCACGCGCACACCAAACACACAGCCAGCACTCGCCGGGCCCACAAGCGGTCGTCGGCGCGACACTAGCAGTCTGCACGGGCGCGACAGCGCGCGCTACGGCGATGTCCGAGGCCGCGAGGCACCGGTCCCAGGAGCCATAGCCTCAGCCAGCCCGGCAGCCCGAGCGGTGTCCGGGGAGGGGCGCAGAGGAGAAACGGCGGACGTGCGCTAGGAGGAGGGAAGAGGGAGGGATCGGGTGCGGGGGGGGGGGGGTGGGGGGGCTGCAGGGTGAAATGGGTGGAGGGGGGGGCTCTCGGGGCGAGATGGGCGGAGGGGGGGGGGGGGGGCGACGCAAGCCTATGCGCGATGGCCTCACAGTGTGCAAGTGCTCCACATGCAGAGCTACAGCTGGCTCGCATCTACGAAATTGTTCCACCAACTTGAATGCGTCATGTGGTCTGGAGACTCCATCGAGCCAAACGCGATTGTACAAGACTGTGAACTGACAGAATCATGTTCATTGATGGGCTTTCATGTTTACATGTTTACAGTAGATTTCACCCCAATCACCCTCCATGCTACAATGTCCACGGGTTTGTGATCAGAAAGACCATGTCCAGGGTAGCACGGCTCACGGGTGCGCAGTTTGTGCCAGGTGATCGCCTGGCCGGCTCGCATCTGCTGGGTAGCATGTGAGTCTAGCCTCTAGTTGTACGTTCGCTTGGTGCACTGGATCGGAGCCCCTCGATATAACAGTGCTACAATGTCCATTGCTTCATACAGATCTATGCACTACCCGGCGTTGACAGTTGCCTCGCTTCGCGCAGCGAAGGGCAACCTTGCAGTATCTCAGATAATTCATCTAGTTTTGCACATGTGGCCTCTGTTCGTATGGGTACCCATGGCTATCTCAGATAATTCATCTAGTTTTGCACATGTGGCCTCTGTTCGTGTGGGTACCCATGGCCATGGGTCAAAATGCCGCGATGGTGGAATTGGCACCTGTAGTAATCATATGTCGTCGCTGCTACAGATGTGGCATGGTGTCTCTTCCAGCACTGACATCCTTATAGTGCCCTTTATAAGGCCTTTTCACCTGACCACTTCCACCTGACAAGAGCTTGGCCGTGCAGGCTCTGACATGTTGCACAATCTGCATACCGCCCCTCAATAAACGTGGTGCACCAACTGCACAGTCGAATATACGGTTTGCCTTGCTGTGAGCATGCAACACCACATCATGTCAGCCTGGGGCAGCCAGTGCACTCTGCTGAACAGCAGGAAGGTGGCATCTTTGATGTCGTACCACAGCTGCCCCCCTGGACTCAGACTCTGAATGCTCTGTGCACCCGCCGAGTCTGGTTATTCTGGCAGAGGTGGTGCAGTGGCGAAACAACATGGCCGGTAGCTGCGGCACTGCTCAGGTCATGCTGTGCCCCTGCTATGCCATGCCCACGCTCTCCCAATGCCCATGCTGTCCTGCGCTCCTGCAGGCAGCCATGCGTTCCTTCTTCATCCTCCTGTGGCTCATTGCAACAGCGCTCTGCGCGGCGGCGGACGTCGAGCATGGCAGCAGGGGGCCTCCGGCCTCGGCGGATTACGTGATCGTCGGCGGCGGCACGGCAGGCTGCGTCCTCGCGGCCCGCCTGTGCGAGGCGATGCCGCACAAGACCATCACGCTGTTGGAACGCGGCGCGCCGCGCACGCTGGCGGCCGACACCCTGGTGCAGCAGATCCGGCAGGCCGGGGAGACCTGGCTCGACCCCGCGCTCACGGAGGCCTTTGACAGCGCGCCAAATCCCGGCCTGAACGGCCGCACGGTGGACATCCTGACAGGCGCGACGCTCGGCGGCTCTAGCTCGATCAACGCCGGGCAGTGGAGCACTCCGAGCCTCAAGGAGGTCGCGGCCTGGGGCTTCACGGGTGCGCGCCCGTTACCCCCGTCCTCACATGCCACTGCTCCGTCTACTCATGTCTGCCGTTCTCCCTCACCACCCGCCACACACATCCGCACGTCGCCCGACACACCTCGCCTGCGGCCCCCCTCGTTCCACGTGCAGTCTCAGCTTCTGTGACACACACAACCGACACAGCAACACGGGCATGCTGCGGGAGCACCCCGCGCAGCGGGCACAGCCGCCCGCCCCCCTTCAACCCCGCTCACCGACTCCCCCCCCTCCTTGCCTGCAGGCCTCACAGTCTCCGCCTTGAAAGAGCACTACGCGGCCGCCGTCGCACGCGTTGGCCCCGGCGTGCCGCCAGAGGCGCTCCAGCAGTCGTACACGCCGCTGTGGGTGGACGGCGCGGCCGCCGTAGGCATCCCAACCGACGTCGACCCTCTCGCCCTCTTCCCGATCAAGCCCGAGTTTGCCGCGTATAACCCCGTCTCCGCCGACTCTGCCGGCCGCCGGCGCGACTCCTACACGGCGTACCTTGAGCCCATGCTGCGCGGGGCGTGCTCTGAAAACCTGGAGGTCATCCAGGCTGCCGTGGTCACACGCGTCGTCATCGAGGACGGCCGCGCGGTTGGAGTCGCCTACCTGTACGCTCCTCGGCATATCCTTACGCGCGTGCATAACTGTCTCTGCACCTGCTGCACGTGAAGCCACACAGCACGCAGCATGCATATGCCACCACGTCGGCCTGTTGCCGCATAGTTTGGGAAGGATCATTTCACCACGCCATGCTGGTACCTCGCCATGCTGACCCGACAGCCGAAGCCGTGCGCTGCACTGCCCGCGCTGCGCTGCCAGTGCATCTGACCGCAGCAGGCTCAGCGCAGCACCTGCTGGTGTGGCTGCATTGATCGCCATCTCCGTTGATGCATCGTCGGGGCTTCCGCGACTCTCCTGTGCGAACGGCCACGCCATGCTGCCTGCAGCGGCGGTCACCGTGCCAAGTGCCGTGCCAGGGTGCAATGCATTGAACATTTCACAGAACTTGCGCAGGAAAACAGATGAGCCGGAGGGGCAGCAGGCACGGGAGATTGCGGCAGCGGAGGAGGTGGTGAGCAGCGCGGGGCCGTACGGGTCGCCCAAGCTGCTGCAGCTCAGCGGCATCGGCCCCGCGGCCCTGCTGCGCTCCCTCAACATCTCCCTCGTGCAGGACCTCCCCGTCGGCCAGGCCGTGCAGGTGCGCGCCCCATTCCTCTTGACTCCTCCTTTGGTGCCTCTGCTTTTACCACAGACACTCGGTCGCGTCAGCACATCTAATGCGATTGTCTCCGTCATGCAATCGCCACCCTCTTTGGCACAACGTACCGCCGGCCAAGTCACTGCCAGAGCAGTGTGCCGTCGCTATATGATACGGTGCAGGCATGCCTTTCGGCAGCCGTTGTTCCGGCGCGCGCACGCATTTATGTATCTGCCGCCGCCGCCCACGTGTCCTGTCTCCAGCCACCCGAGTCAAGGTGGCCCCCTTGTGCAAACCACACACACACACGCACCTGCCCTCAAGTCCGCCCGGTTTCTGAGGGCACGCCAGGTAGTGCGTCGGATGTGCTACTGGCATGACTAGCGCATGGAAACAACTTGTCCCATGCACACACACGCCCGCGAGCCCCCGCCCTCCGCTGTGCAGGGCCGCGTCGTCGGCTCCACCATCGACCTCTACACCGCCGTGCCCCTTGCGCCTTCCGCCAACTCGACCGTCCTCTCCTCCGCGGCCGCCGCCGCCACCTTTGCCGCCGGCGACGGCGGGCCCCTCGGCGTCGCCATCTCCGCCCTCATTGGCACCCTGCCCGCCGAGCGCTGCCTCATCGCCGGCACCACCGCCATCGGCGCCACGAACCTCGACTCCCCGACCTTCGCCGTCATCGGCATTCCCGCCACCGCCTCCCGCGGCACCCTCACCATCACCCCCGCCGCCGTCGCCGACCCCACCGCCCCCCCATCCGTCTCCCTCAACCTCCTCTCTGGCGCCGACGAGGCCGCCACGCTCGCCGCGTGCCTCACGCGCCTCGACGAGGCCACTGACGTCATCCGCCCGGAGCTCGGCATGTTCAGCATCCTCCCCGGCATCCCCACCATCAACGAGACCCACGTCCGCACCACCAGCTCCAACTCATACCACTTCGCGTCCGGCTGCCCAGTCGGCGAGGTCGTGGACGGTGACTTCCGGGTGCGGGGTGTCAAGGGGCTGCGCGTGGTGGACGTGTCGGTCATCCCGCAGCTGCCAAGCACCTCCGGCCTCATGGCCACCGTGTACGCGCTCTCAGAGCACGCGGCGCAGCTCATCGCCGCAGACGAGGCCGCATGCCGGGGCTTCGTGTCGCCGCAGGTCTCGCGGCTGTGCCACGCCGCGTGGCATGGCCGCCCGGCGCGGCGCACGCGCCGATCGAGCAGCCACTCCAGCATGGGCAACACCACTGCGGCCGCCAGTGCCTCGGGCTCGACCACCTTCACCAGCGCGACCACGGACGTGACCGAGTGACCGTCTCGCGGCTCCCGCGTTGCATGACTCCATCCCAGAGTCTGTTTGGCGGTTTTTCGGGAGTGTTTTTCGAAATCGGCAACCCCAGTGGTGTCACCTGCTGCTGTCGTACCGCAAATGGCTGCCCCTCACGCGAAATTGGCAGCGTGCTCTTCATGTAGCCTGTCTTGACAAGACTCGTGGGCGGTGCAATTTCTGAGTTTCCTGGCAGAGGCTTTGTCGCAGCGATTCGATCGCCTGCCGCAACGCCCGGCCTTGCTGCACCCGGCACGTTGCATGCCGCAGTATGCAGCTGCTCACTACAACAAACGGGGTGCGTACAGTGCCATGCATGTCCCCAAGCATGGACACTGGTATCGCAGCTGTAGCAAAAGAGTGTGGCAGGCCCCCTGAGGACAGCTCGTGATACGTGCTGCGGAGGCCCTGACTCATATCAGTGCAACACTTGGTCGACGGTTCTTTGCACTGCTGACATGACTGTCGACATCCGTTTCCTGCGGTGCAAGCCACCTGTGTTAGTATTCCACTGCGGCGCGTCATTGCGCATTATTTTCTACACGATTTACCCAAGCTCTGAATCTGTGCAATTTGGTAGTGTTAGCATGATTGATGCGATGGCGCCTATCGGGATTTTAGGATTCATTGTTGTTGCACAGCCATGGTACCGTGCTCGATAGCCCTTGCTGAGGCTCCTCCAGCGCAAGGGTCCTGTGGAGGCTCCTCCAGCCCCAAGGCGGTGGGTGTGAAGTGCTCAGAGGCATGGCTGCGATGTTGTGACAAGAAGCATCCACCGTAGACAGGTGCTGGATGCGACATCAGGAGCAACTCAGACCACTCCTGCCCTGGAACCGTGTTGCCGGGCGCGCTTTCAGTATGGCGTCTGAGCATGTGGCAGCTTGCTGATCTGTTTGTGCGTAGGCAGAGCCTGAGTGCAATCTGGTACCGTTGATTCACACGGGAGATTCAGAGGTAGCATGCTAGAAAAGGCGGCAATGTTTGGCCCTCTACGGGTGCAGGACGAGGTGCTGTGTATGGAAACTGGTGGCCAGACAGTCCCGATTGTCATGGCATGCACGGACTGTTCTGACTGAAGCAAAGGGCCCGCATGAGCAGGTAGCATCATCGAAATGCTGTTGAAGCGGATTTGGCCGGGGTTCGAGAGGGTTGTAACTGCAACGGGTTGGTAGCTAAAAGAACACTCGACCTGCTGGTCTTCTCATGCCACCGGGAAGTGCAGGCGTGTAAGGTCATGCTGTCACCAGTGAAACGCTTGCCAGGCAACCAATCGGCCAAGCGACAGCCTGGTGTTGAAGAATAATACGGCATGGTGTAACTAGCAAACGAACCTGCCTCATGTATCAGGGACAGGCTGTGGGCCAACGTGAGGACGTTTTACAAGAGATCAGGCGCGTCAGCCTCAATGTCGGCGGCGGTCATCTGGTCTTCCGTCGCAACACCTCCAATCGGATCGAAGACTCAACTTGTCGACAGCATCCATCGTGCACCACCATCTACAACGCCACAGCTGATCTGGCACAGCATCCAGCAGCCACAGCACACCTGCGAAACCCCCCCCTGACACAGCATGGTACTTTGGCACAGCCACAGCGGCGCCTTCGTTCACTGCGACGCACGATCCAGGCCCACACGTGACCACACCCGCCCACGCTGCCGCAAATGCAGCCGCCTTCTATGCCCCAACTGTGAGGGCCCCGCCACTCAGGCTGCGGCTGCTTCTGCAGCCGGAGTCGTTTTGCCGCCATCCGCGGCTCGCTCCGCGGGGGTTGCAGCGGCCGGAGCATCAGCGGGGGCGGAGCGCTCCCACTTGCGGAAGCACGACTCGAGCTCGCTCTCCAGGCCGGGCAAGAACGTTCCGGCGTCACACAGCGGCGACGCAAGCATGCGGCTTCGGAGCTCCGCGCGCACCCGCGACAGCGCCGCCGGCGACGCGGCCCAATCGGCCGCGATGTTGACATACTGCTTCCGGGTCGCGGCGGCCCAGTCGTCGTGGATGCCGATGGCGGTGAGCAGCGAAGCGCCGACGTTGTGCGCATGGCACGCGCCGCGCAGCGTGACCACAGGGACGCCCATGAAGATCGCCTCGCAGGTGGTGGTGGTGCCTGTGGACACAACGCGATTTAAGCACCCATTGCAGGGATATCAGGGAGCAAGGGTCAGGGTTAGTGTGCTGATGAGCATGCGCTCTGTATGGGAGCTACATGCATGTGCAGTGATGCATGGAGAGCTAGCTGGTGCATGCCAGCTGGGCTGGACTGGAAAGCTACAGTGACACAGAATGCACTACAGATTACAGCAGAGTTCAGGGCTCTCTCAGCTGTGGTTGTGGTTACGTGGGTGCACATTCAGAAAGCAGCTGGCTGTTGTAACATGCATGGCTCTTTGCATTGCATTTTACACTTCTTGCATGCTTCTGGCATTGGTCTGCTTCTGGCTTTGGTCATCTTGGCCAGTGGTATACAAGCTGCTGGGTGCTGGGCTGGTGCATGCACCTAATCATACATGCATACCTCTGCGCATCACATGACTGATGCCAGGCTGTCAGGAGAGCCCCGCCTGCCTCAACAGCTTCTAGACACTTCCACCGCATTCCCACTCCCATTCCCACTCCCACTCTGTGCAGCAGATGTGACAACTGATGGGATGAGTGGTGAGGGCTGAAGCGGATTACAGTGAGGCGGTGGCCAGATGATTGCAGGGCAGGTCAGACAGATGCAGTGGTGGCCAGTGGCTGTGCTGTCATCAGGGCTGGCCTGGTGTTAGTCACACCGGCACCCCAAGCAAGGACAATCCAGGACAATCCAGTCCAGCTGTCAGCGCATCAGTCATGCCAGAATGATGCCATGCACTGCTCAGGAGCATCTGGAATGATGTAAGGCAGTGCTTGCTGCCACATGCCTCACATCCCTCACATCAAGCCAGGGGATGCTGTGACACTGTGGCAGCAACACACTTCATAGCAGGATGGGGCATGACGGGTTGTGGTGGTAGTGGTAGTGAGAGAGCGAGGCTGCAAGCTATAGTGACTATGCAGCCCTTAGCGACCACATCCGGGACGCTCGAAACACGCATGCCATGTGCGTGACGCGTCGCCATGATTGCCGCCACTGCCCATGTCGACTAACATGTCATCATTCTCTCCACGTACGGTGGAATCGCATTGATTAGTGATTCCGTTCCGGTGAATGTTGCTGAATTGTGAATCTGAGTGCCAAGCAGCTTTCCGCGAACAAAAGCGTCAACCAGGCGCGAACTCGGGGGTCACGAGAAATGGAATTAGAGGGAGGTTTGCAGCTTCTGAGGCGCAACTGCTCAGCAATGATCAAGCATGGAGCTAATGCAGTTCAGGGAGGGAGCCATTGGCAGATGGAGCACATGAACTTTTGGGCTAGGCCACGGGCACTGCAGGTTGCAGACCATGAGAGCAGGTGGACAGGGGTCGTTTGGGGAGCGTTGCTGCCCTGAGGGGATGGGTAGCTAGTGATTTGTGTTAAATTGGACCTCCAGGGCACCACAAAATGCATCAAGCTGAATTGGAATAGGCAGTTGGGACTTGCACAAGCCACACAGACGCGGTTTTGCTGCCGGTTTTGGGGGTTGGGCCGGCCACATGATCTGCTCCTTGCACATGACATCTACTGGAAGTCAGCCAGTTTGGTCCCGGATGACTCTGTAAGGGAGAGTATGATCGACTTTGAGGAGCCGTCCGAGCAATGAGCAGAGCAATGAGCAGTCCAGTCCGAGTAATGCCAGACCACCTTGGAGCCTCACTCTCTTGACGAAGAGACGTGCCATGTCACAACAAAACCGGGACCGGGACCCGTGGCCACCCGTGACACCGAGACCTGTCCTGTCAACCCACAAGGCACATGCCTGAAGAAGGCACACGCAGTGTCTCTGCATGACAGCAGCAGACCCAGAGCAGGACGCAGCTTGTTCTGGATGGGATGTGCCATGCCACATTCGGTGGAGGGGAAGCGCTCATCGTGACACAGCCCATCAGATCATGATGCACAAAGTGATGCACAAAGTGATGCCTGATGTCCTGGACCGGCGATACGGAGTCGGTGCCAGGATGCGTGATGCCCATGTCCTGTGGCAGACTGCATGTGCCAACTGCCAAAGCAGTCAACTGCACTGTGGTGTTCAGTGTGCACATCCGCTTTGTTTCTAGGGTGGGCCTGGCATTGCTTTGCAATTCATGCTGCAGTGTTGCGGTCAGCGGTGACCATGCCTGCTGTGACCGCCGCTTGCATTCACGCAAACTCTAATCAACATGGTAACCTGAGATGGACTGGCAACCTGAGACAACACAGCCAGGTGTAGGAACTATCTGCCGTTCTAATAGGTCCCTGCAAGTTTTCTCTGGCAGGATGTGCATTTGTGTAAAGGCCGTTGAAACATACCAGGTTTGCCCTGCCATGCGTGTGCGTCCCTGCTCCACGCCCCTAGATGTTGTAACACTGGAGTAGAACCAGCGGCGGACATGGAGGTGTGAAAAGTAAGGCACGGGCACAGAGATGTCGAGGCAGAGGCGTGGAAATGGAGGTGTGAGCCCGAAAGCATAGAATAGAATAGTGGACACAGGGGTGACGAAGCAGGGGCTTTCAAAACCAGGAACGTAAAAGCAGGAACTTGAGCAGGAACTTAAAAAACTGCGACAGGCAGGGACTGCGAGAGGCGGGGGTGCACCAGCATAGGGCCAGGGGTCGAGGGCGATGTCCATGAGGGCGTACTGGCCGAGGTGGTCCCCCGTGGCGGCCGCCAGAGGCAGCAGGTCCACGCGCCAGCCGGCCACGCCGCGCGCGGTGAAGCGGCGCAGCCATAGCGCCTGCGTCTCGGGGCAGAGGAAGGGCTTGTTCTTGAGCACGAGGCGCGACCGCGGCACCGCCTTGAGGATGTCGCACCACACCTGCATGGCCGCCGCGCTCAATGGAGATCGCTGATATGCTGCATGGGCCACCGGCCGGGCTCTCTACTGTCGAGTCTGTGCGAACGAATGCCTGTGGCACACGGAGTGCCACACGAGCACGGCACATGTCGTGCAACGCCTGCTGCCACCGCCAGTGGCGCTTGCTGGCGCCAGATGGCGTGGCACCACAGCCTCCACTGGCAGCCCTGGAGCTCGCTGCGGCACCATTCGGCCGAGGGTGGGTGTTGACTAGCAGTGTGCAGTGGGACAGTAGTTGAGAACAACATTGGTCGGCCGTGGCTGCGGTGTCCCACACGCTCGACTGCAGCTGCTCTCACCAGCGCGAACGTCTCAAGCAGCGGCACGGCACACGGCACGGCACACGCACCGTGGACCAGCTGCTGAAGCCCTATCCTGCCGTCGCAAGATATACAGTAAAAACAGCACATGGCAACAGCAGCAGCAGCCGGGGCACAGCCACCATGGCGGAGCCCGGTCAGCCTGCGGCTGCGGCCGCGTGCTGCAGTGCAGCACGAGCGCGAGTCTCGTGTGGTCCCCGTGTGGAGCCTCCGCACACAGCACGCAGCACAGGCAGTGGCGTCCGAGGAGGCACGGGGGCAGCGCACGTCGAGCACTTCGTCGGTGACCTTGGCCAGCGCGTTGAACGATCCAAACGTGACGTAGCCGTGAGCGACGCTCGGCGCCGGCGCGACGTCTGGCGGCCCGCGCATCGGCGTGTAGCACAGGAAGCACCCCGGTAGCCGCAGCAGCGTCTCCACGTACGTCTGCGCCGTGTCCGGCGGGTCGGACACCGCGTCGGTGACGCGGTAGTCCACCTCCGCGAGGCCGGTGGAGTTGGGGTAGCCGATCCACGTCACCTGGACCGGCGCCGGTCGGTGCCGCATCACGCCGAGGCGGTTGTGCGCGGTGTGCCCGGTCAGCTCGACCAGGACGTCGACACGGTCCCGCCGGATGAGCTCCGCGAGGGCGCGCTCGCCTGTGGCCGCCGCGCTGCGCCAGGTACACCCGGCAGCCTCCGCGTCTGCGCGCAGGTACGCCGACTTGGCGTCGCGGCGGGGGGTCACGCAGTACACAAACACCTGCAGCACATGCGCGTGTCGTCGTCGGTGGAGAGTCTGGGGGAGCGATGCTTGCGTGTCAGGCAGAGGGCGAAGCAGCAGCCCGAGGGAAGCGTGCGTGGGTGTGTCTTGGAGACAGGCATGGGTGCGCGCAGGCGGAGGTGATGTGGGTGCCACGGGCCCTGGTGGTGCCTGGCGGGGCTGGGCAATCGAGCCATGCCGCAGGCAGTACGCATGGGCTACGTGTGGCATATCTCGCACAGGATGTGCGCAGGCATCGCAGTGCTGCACCGCCTCGCCGTGCTGCGCATTGCTGCAGTGCCCATACGCAGCACTGCTGCTTGGCACCACTGCAGACCACCTGCGGGGCCATACGTGGATTACTCCACAAACCCAACTTGGCGCCGCTGCTGGTCGAGTGTGGCAGCGGCTACGGCACAACAAAAGCGGTGAGCAGGAAAGCGAGCAGGCCCGGGATTGCAGCACAGACTGCACTGTCCAGGCGTCCAGCGTCTGGTATGGGCAGGTCGTCTCGGTGCGCAGCAACGTCACCAGTGCAACGCATGGCTGGCATGCCAGCATCGCGGGGCACCGCACCTCCACGCGCGCCCGGTCGTGTGCCCGCAGCGGTGCCTCCGCAAAGTAGGACACCGAGTGCCGGTACAGGTCCGGTGAGATGTACCCGACCCGCAGCCGCCGGCCGGCGAGCGGCGGCCACGCCGCGCGGTCCGGCGGCGGCAGCGTCTGCACCTGCGCGGCAAACGCGGCGCCCCACTCGGCGTGCGCGGCGCACACGTGCGGTTCTTCGCCGCCGTGCGTGTAGTTCAACGCGAGCAGCCGGTTCTGGAAGGCGTTGGGGGCGGCCGGGGCCAGCCGCATGCACTGCTCGTAGCACCGGATTGCCTGCACCACCGACCCACGGTCGCTCGTGCCGGCCATGGTCAGTGTTTGACATTTCGTACATGCAATACGATTGCCTGAAATACGCGTGTTCCGTACGTATTCCACACGTTCCCCGTAAATGCGCGTATTTGTCAAACACTGGCCATCGTAGTTTCAGTGTCGTACTGGAGACAAGCACCCCAGAGGGGGCAAGCAGCACCGATGTGAGCACACGCAGCACACGCAGCACGAACGGAACTCGCCTCGCAAGCCCACACCACTACATGTCAGGTCCGACAGCGTCTCCAGGCAACCAGAGTTTCGTTCCTGTACTGGGGGAGCAAGCGCCAGAGGGAGCATGCAACACAGAAGGGACTCGCCTCACATGGCACAGCCTGCGTCACGACCTCTCACACATGATCACGCCACCTCTACACACTGTGCATGCACTGTCTCGTGACTGTACATGCCGTGCATGCACCATGTTGCGACTGCATGCACAGTCTCAATGTGCTGGCTGGGAGCACCACAAGACTCACGTCGCTGTGGTTGCATGAAAGACAGTCTGACATTGCTGCACATCCGCCCGCACAGCCACGGAGTGGCAATCGCCAGCTCAGGTACGCGCCTGACGCAGAAAGACATTGTAAACACTACATCCACGGCTGCGGCATCCTCGAGCACAACACACTGCTGGTGCACTACAGGAAAGCACACTTGCGCAAAAGCTCCCGTGGTTGCGGTTGCTGGACATGCATGCACAGAGGTGGCAGCACAGAGATGGAAAGACGCCCCGCATCCTCGTGGGCAGATGAACACAGGGCTACAGTGCACGCAACATGGAAGAGCGAGCGGCAATGTAAAAACTCGGTCAGACCAGGACGAACGCGCCTCGACGATGCGCCAGTCATGCAGGCACGCATGCATGCACGCGCAAACACAGCCGGTGCGAGCAGGCAGCGCACCTCAGCCACCATGCCGAGGTCGCGCAGCAGCACCCCCATGTTGTTGTGGGCCTCCGCGTAGTCCGGGTTGGCCGCAATCGCTGCGCGCAGGTAGCGCTGCGCGCGCGCCGCATGGCCCTGCACCGTGCAGATAACGCCGAGGTTGTTCAGGCTCAGCCAGAAGTCCGGCCGCGTCGCAACGGCGGCCTCATAGCACTCCACCGCCGCCGGCACGTTGTCCACGCGCTGGTACACGACGCCCAGGTTATTCCACGACATGCTGTGCTGCGGGTGCAGCCGCACGCACGTCTGGTAGTAGAATAGAGCAGCCTCCCATTCCTCAGCAGCGGCCTCGAGAACCCCGAGGTTGTATAGCGCGTCGGCGTTGGTCGGATCGTATGCAAGCGCGCGCAGATACGCCGACCGCGCCGTGCCATGCATGCAACCCCCGCGTTCCCTCGGCACCTCAACGCCGTCACTCACACCGCCCACGCCGGACGGGGGCACGCGCTCCGTCTGCACTGACTCCTCCGACGCGGCGTCTGCGTCGACCGCCTGCGACCGGGTGGCTATAGGGGTGGTGTAGGGGTCGCGGGTGGTGCTGTGTCTACAGGGGCTACCAGGGCCGCTGTCGAGGCTGGCGCGTGCGCCGCCGCTGCTGATGCCGTCGGCGGCGGTCTCGCCGGGGCCACCGCCGGCCTGGTTGCCGAGGAGGACGTACAGTGCGGCAAGGTTCTGGAGGACGGTGCGGTCGTTGGGAGCATTGGTGAGCGCCTGGCGCAGCACAGCCTGCGCCTCCGCCAGTTGCCCGTCTTCTTTGAGAAGCACGCCCAGGTTGGTGAGCGCCTGTACGCATGACATGCATCGTTGCTCCATGCACCTAGTGCTTTACTCAGAGCTCTGATACGGCTGATTTCCCCGTCCGCTATCAGCACATGGTCAGCCAGAACGCTGCGCGGGCAGAGCACGATGTGTCTACAGGTGGCACACAGCGGTGCAGCTTGAACACAAGGCCACGCTGACCGGAGCGATTGCTTGACCTGTGGATTGTGGACGGTGTTCGCACCTGAACGTGTGCAGGATTGCTCTCCACAGCTCTCCGGTACAGAAACTTGGCGTCGTCACGCTTGCCTTGTGCGACGGCGAGGGTTCCCATTTGAAAGAGGGCCGGGTCGTGAGAGTCATGCATGCGTAGAGCTTCAGAGTACAGTTCTACAGACCTGCTGAGGTCGCCTTGCGCCTGGCGGAATACGCCCAGGTCCACCACGATCCCAGCACAAAATGCTGAAAGAGCTGAATCTTGCCTGTCCGTGGCTATGGCAAAAAGCTTTTGAGCAACCTGCGATCGTTCACGCACGGTTTGGTGTCTTGCTGTTGATGGCATTTAATTACCGCAAGAGGAATGCTACAACTGTACACAAGGAGCCAGGCTAGGTTTCATGCAGCTTCTTTCCGAGGAGTATCTCCGCACCTCCGCTGCTCGCTCGAGATCACCCGAGCGTCTATGCAGTTGAGCTACTGCTTTCAGCGCTGGGACACAGCTGGGATTGTCAGCCAACATTCCGAGAAAACACGCCGTGGCTTCGCTGACCTTGCCCTCAGCAAGAAGCAGCTCGCCTAGCAGGAGCTCAATGTCATCGGATGCATCCGTAGAGTTCTTGAGTTCTTCTAAAAGGCTTCGAGCGTCTTCTATTCGCCCGCTGCCGACAAGCCGACGCACCAGCGCCACCTCGAGAGCCGAGCACTGACGGCAGGTACCAGCAACGCCATCACTTGCAGACGCGCATGAAGGTGATGGCTCAAGATCAACTGACTCCGATGTGTCTGTCGCGTTGTTGGTAAAGCGAGGAGATACATCCTCGTCCGTGGCCTCCGCTGACCGTTTGCACGCCTGATCACCCGCGGATGTCGGGCTCTCAAGCTCACTCCTCGTCATGTTCTAAAATGTCCCCATTAGTAGTGGATGGAATCTGTGACGACAGTCCTGACGAATCACAAACACGTTGTCCACAGTGCCGTTGTCAAGACACTTCCAAACAGGCAACCGCCGATCATGCGCTCATTTCCAGCAAATATGCTGCAAACTCAGCATGTATTGTATTTGCATGATGCGAAGCATATCCGAATGTGTGACTTCGCGATTATTTGAACTTCGGCCACTGACACCTGTGGACACGTGCGTGCTCACCAGTGATCACCTATGCTGTCGTATCTCGTGCGCTTATAGACCATTTCGCGACTGTACACATAAGCGGCGCAGCAGACATGGCGGCATCGCAAGGTGGTGTTGACTTGCTGCCTGCGCACGAGAGGTGGAGCCACGACTCACTACAAGATCGGACAAATTGTCCGATCTTGCCTGGGCAGCAGTGGGGCGTTAGCATGTGTCAGCCTCTCCAGGCTGACCGCGTTTGCATGCACGCAGGCGGCCTGATCTCTCGCACATGTCCATCACCGGTAGCGTAGGTTGCAAACCGATGATGTGCCATGTACCCCCGCCCTTGTTACCAGCAAGCACTGTGCTTGCGCTGTCGTAATTGTTGCGTCGGCCTCCGACATCTTTACGACTATAAAGAACAGACATTTGTGGAGCATACACCTGTAACGTATCTCCAGACATTGGATACTGGGCTCGCTTTGTACCATACGAATCACGTTGATAGGGGCACGCCAGATGCCTTTGGATGGCATCAGGTAATGGTGCAGTCCCTGTGCTACTAGGGACGGGAGTTGATTTGACAAGAGACAAGCACTCCAGAAAGGGTGGAATCAGGTCAATTACAACTCAAGCACTACCACTAGGCCACACAGGCAGGCATGGAGAGCGGGTGCCAGTGTGGACGCGGCACCAACTGAAACGGCACACACTGAAACGGGCAGTGTGTGCCATGGGTTGATTTG
This sequence comes from Ulva mutabilis, assembly GCA_900538255.1. Taxonomy (NCBI): domain Eukaryota; kingdom Viridiplantae; phylum Chlorophyta; class Ulvophyceae; order Ulvales; family Ulvaceae; genus Ulva; species Ulva mutabilis. Next base: position 159,367 of record UNSF01000117.1, read on the forward strand.
CAACAGGCTCCACAGGCTGCATGCACCGTGCTTTACCCACTTTGGCACATGGCCTCACACCGTAGGCCAGCTCGTCACGACACTGAGTTGTGAAGCAAGCATGACCTGCTGCAACAGGCCAGCTTCACAAGTCTGGTTGGGGTGCAGGTGGCTTCGCCTCAAACACGCTGCACTTACCAAACCATCCCAGCTGCACATCGACTTCATTCTTATGATCCACGGCATCAGGTCCTGACAACATACGGCGAATGGACATTCCTGCACAGTGGCTGGTAGATTTGGAAAGCGCTGCAAGGGCACGGCGGCCACAGGGACCCTCCACCGCCCCATCGCATGTGATACAGGTAGGCCACGCAAGCAGCCACTTGTGTGAGCGACGAATCACGACATGCTGGGTACTCATACACAGGCCGTGTGAGTAGCAACATGTGGGAGCATGGCTTCGAAGCCGTGCGGGCACGAGCATGTCAGGCACAACAATCCTGTAATGATGTGGTGTTTGTACTTGCAGCTGAGATGGCACAGATATCGCACCAGGCTCGCACGACCATTGCATGCGCTTCCAGAACGGCTTGCTTGAAGGCCACTGCTGGAATTTGGAGCCATCTTCCAGCCTCAGATACGTTTCAGAGGCGTCTGCTGGCTCCCCTTCCCGCAATACAATGACTCGTGCGCCCTTCAGGTATCCAGCCGGGGGACCATAGCTCCCATAGCCTGACTTTCGCCTACAGAGAGACGAGAAGTAGGACAGCTCTGCTACAGCAGTGAGGTGCTCTACATCGAGTCGAGCGTCCAGGAGTCCCTCAACAATCAGCGGGAATCAGCCGCATGCGGTGGGCGGTGCCCAACGCTGACATCGCTCCACTGCTGGTTTAGAGCACGGTGATGGCGGCATGCTACCTGTCCAACCCGCCTCTGGCACCAGTGCACGACAGATTAGAACGACCGTGACGCAGAAAAGCAATGGCAGATGGCGCATCACCGCAGCAGCAGTTTGCACATGTCTGTAGCATGCCTCGGGGCAACAAAACCAGTATTGAAAGCTTTTAATGCCACCTAGCACCAGCGTTGCAGGGCAATTCAGATAAGGTTGTCGTGGCCACTGGAGGTCCCTGGCAGCCATACAGCGGCCGACAACACAAACGTACATCAAGCGCTGGCATACCCGTATGCAAGCCGCGTGCCGTTCCAGTGAGCCACGAAGTCGTTGTCATGGTCGTGTCCAGAATAGATTGCCTTGACGCCGGCATCCCTGTACAACCAACGCCCGTCAACACCCAGAACTGAATGCCAGCTTGCATGATGTAACCTGCATGGCAGGCCAGGCAATTGATAACTCGTCCAGGCATTGGCACCCTGGATCAGCAAATATTCTATCATCTGTTTTTGCGTCTTTTCGTCGCAAGCCCCTGTATAGCCCCTATATGCATATGTGTCTCACCACCTGGCTGAGTGGTGGTTTGATGTTGTAAACGGGGTCGGGGGTGGCAGGCAGACGGCGGCATTGGCCCAGCGAGCAAGAGCTCGGGCTGCAAGATGAACAGCAATTGAGAGGGGGGCACACGTCAGGGCACCATATGCGCCAGAGTTGCATGAAGGGCAACAAGAAGCTTCTCCCTTCATGCCCACAGCTGAGCCAGAATTCCACGCGTGCACGAACTCCGGGACCGGAATGTGTACAAAGGCAGCAGAGACAGGAGCAGGCACGAGCGATTTGGCCTGCCGCTGCAACCAGTTCACAACATCTGGTGCTACACAGCCCCTGCACCGCATCACCATGAAGCCCATCTCCCCACATACTGCCATATCTCCTCCTTCAGGCTTTGCAGGACGCATTGATCACGCCGTGATGTATACAGGCCGTTCAGATGCATTACCTCGGTGTGGTGTAGTCGAAGTTCCGCCAGGGAATTCGGGCAAACAGATGTGAGTGAGAAGACGGTGTGATGGCAGGGCAGCGCACCACCCGGAGATGCCTGCACAGCCTCGCGACATGGAATCGAGAAACCACAGGCGCGCAGCAGGAGCAGCACTGGTGCTGTCAGAGGGCAGGATGTCCAGCCAGTAATTTCCCGCCCCGGTGAGGTGCGCATGCCCTAGCTGCGACAAGCTGAATGGCAGTCCAGCGGTCATGTCTACGTTGATTACCTGCAGGCATGCAGCTCCGTGGGATGTTTGCAGTGCGTGTCCAAAGATGGTCTTCAAAACGTATTCAATCACACGGACCATACGGCCACTAAATGCAATCCATGGGATAGTGGCCTGCAAATAGTGGGCAGTGATTCATGGACAGCCAAACCATGGCGACCAATTATTAGGACTTGGCAATTGGTTGTAAGCGATATCGTCTCATTGAAGGGGGTGGTCCCTGTGACGCCTCAACTGTCTGGAATCCGCATGTATAAACACGGTTGGCTATCCGGTAGGAAACGTGTTGTGCAACATTCTCTGGTCAATGCGAAACGACGGAAGGTGCCACAATTAAAACATGCGGCGTTGGTCCATTGTGAGTCAGTTTGTGATAAATTTTGGCAATCGAGCAGCGGTGCACCTGGCTTCGCTCTAGCAATCCCTCACTATCATGGTTACCCAGCACAATCGCGTGCGGAACCGCATGGCTTGCCAGCGTGGACAATAGCGGTCCATACCTGGAGAGTCACAGATGAATCATACAGCCGGCGTCAGTCCTAGCCAACATCAGCTTGTCTGAGAAGCGCACTTTTGCTCGAACCATCCTTGAATGCTGTACCTGTTTCTAAATCCTGACACCATATCTCCAGACAAGACGACAAGCTTTGCATCGCTCTCAGCGTGCAGAACAGTATCAACCACCTGCAGGCAGACGACGAGATGAACAACGTTCACTGTGATGTTGCATCTACCTGCACCAAACCATGTATGCAAAAAATGCAAGATGAATCCACACAGTCAGCCACGAACACCGTAACAATCGTATTCTTCAACAAAAATCATGAACAGATCGCGTCGGAACAAGTCTGTCCTACATCCAGACAAACGGTCAGGACTGCGAGCCACTCAAGACACTCTGACAGTTCCTGTGAAATTTCTTAAGAGAAGCAGCTTTCGCTTTTCTAAGTTTGTCGGAGGTGCATCGTTAAGGCAGCAGCGTGGTCTAGGATGCAGAATAGATACACACACTGTGCCACACACCCACTACGAACACATGGAGAATATACTGCCAGCGATCAGATATCAATGCATCACACCGCCACAGTGGCTTCATCGGTGGCTTTTCCTTCTCCCAAGTGCAGATCCGTGAATTGCACAACCTTGAACACTTCGTCCACAAAGTGGAGACTGGCCTGCGCCAGGAGAGCTGGCCACAATAGAGTCAAGCAGAGCACAGTAACAGATACAGGATACATAGTCAGACATATCATATGCTGTCATGCCAGCTCATAGCTCGAAAACTTTCTGGAGTCAAGCGCGGGAGCCAGACGCAACCAACTTGCACCGAGCTCGGACCGCGAATGACACCACATCATAGCACAAATATTGCTTTTAAACACCAAATAGTCTAATCGTGTGTTCCATGCCTGTGCAAGATGCGCTATGTTGCTGTGGATACCCGTGATGGTGGCACGAAGCAGAAAGGCGAATGAGCTGGTACAAAATCAATCTGCAAAACACGGCTCTTCACGTGTCGTTGGTGAAAGGAGAAAATGACATTGCGTGTCATTTTCTCCTTTCACCGCGCTCTCCAAGAGGTGTTGAGAGCCGCGTAAGTGGTCCTCGAGCAATGCATTGTGCCGATGCTGAGTAAGCAACCAAGGCTGGATATTCAATTGAGCGTTCCTACTTAAACAGCCATGAGCCGACCCGACACCATCCGTAGGACACAAAACTTCATCATCGTCATTTTAGGTTTTCTTGCACAGGCGCACTCATAGTTGTGTTGAACACCGGCAAGGGAACATCTACGATTTGCTCGACAGGTGGCAGCACAGCGAGTCCAGGCAACCATGAATCCCTCGTTGCAAATCTGCAGGCTCAATGCTCGCAATTCCGTGCCTCGCCGAAATGGACGTGCGTCAAAACCAAGCCCTTCAAGTTTCGTCCTGCAAAGTCGACCGACCGTCGTGACCACGCTAAGATGTGACAACATCAAAGTAGCGGCAGGACATGGTGATCTTGGCTTTGATGAGACGGACTACGTTTCAGCCGCTGTTGAGAGCGGTGCGTGCATCTATCGTGCTGCGTGTTCCGGACTGCATTATCGCTCCTAATTATGACATGGGGCACGATCTGCAGTGAAAACAGCTCCAGCAGTATCAAATGGCCCCGTCATAGGCCTGAAGCTGGAGTCTAGGGGCACTATACTGTCGGTCTACGTTGGTGTGTTCCGCCAGTGCTTGTCGTGAATCCGGAATGGATCACCAACACAAATCATCATCGCTTCGTTACCGCTGCAGGAGATGCTGAAGCTGCATCACTTAGAATGGGACTTCAGAACAAACCCGTGGTGTGTCCCCGGCCATGTCTGTTCAGTTCACCGTCGACAACGTGCGCGGAGCAGCCTTGGGAACGCGCATGTCCACAAAGATCATCGTATGGGCAAATCACTCCCAATAATATGATTTGTGATGCATCGTCATTCTGCGGCATCGTTCGGCACAGGCTTGTCATGGTATCTTGTCAATGGAATATCAACATCACATGTCCAGCGTGTAGACTCCCTGATCCAATTCCAACTTTCATGCATTTGTTGCGCAGGCGCGACCTCTGACACACGATCTGACGAAGAATTTGGTGGAAGTGCTGGGCTATCAGGTGTGACTCGATTCCAAAGTTCACTTCCCCGTCATCGACCCGTACCCCTTCGGCTCGACGCCACTCGCCAAACGAGTATAATTTAAAAATTCAAGGATGTTTTGCTGATTGATGCCCCATGGCCCGTCTCGATTTCAGACGTCCCGGTGAACCAGTTTTTTCACTACGAGCTGAGTCCAGTCGTTGCAACAGACAAAACGTGACGCCGTAGGATCGCACGCGCTCGATTTCTTCGCTCCTTCCTGTAGTAGTTGCAGTGAACCTCATCCGCGTTGGAGTGAGCGTCGTTTTACGCAAGTCGACCTTTGCATCAGTGCCGTTTTCGATGCGTCATGTTGTTGCACTGTCTTGCACGCTCTTGCGCAGTAGGATCTGCAGCTGCACAATATTTCAGCGACATTGAACGCTGATATGAAGAAATCTCATTCGTGATATGCATGCGTGCACGTGGTTTGCGTATAGAAGCGACAGCACGGCTGGTATCACACCGGAGCATGTTGTCGTACCTTGATCACTGAGTGTCTAGCAGAAGCAGCACGGGACATGGGCGCCCGTGTCCCCGCAGATTCTGCTGTGGAAGAATTCTTCTCTTTGCGTTCGTATGCCTGAACCGAGCTCAGGGGACCACGTGTGGCCCGGGTTGATGGTCTGCATCGTCCCATGTATCCATTGCTGCTGTATATTGCAACCACTCTCCAAATCGACCACAAACACTTCTGCTGTCAGGAAATACTCCCATAGCAGTTCTACAGCGTACAACACCCATCATCTCATGCAGATGCTCGAACGAAACACAGAGTAGGTCTCACACCTTGCCACTTTACAGACAGGCAAGTCAAGAATTCCCTTGCCACAGCCACATGTCTGCTCGCCGCCCAGTTTCACACAGACATCGACGGCAACACGACGCCACATGGAGCCATGCCTGCAGTTTTGACTGAGCCACACCATGTGAAATCAGTCTTAGCTCACAGCCCATTTTGTTTCCGCAGGCCCGCCTGCACTGGTTCCATGCATCCGCCTCACTACCACAACATTCCCTAATGAGGCACACATTGCTGCCACAGCAGTGTCGTCCATATGGACATTTCCAGACAACCCCACACTCATCTCCTGCGACAACCCAGGCCCGGGCGATCCAGCGTGAGCGTGCGTTGCATTACCATGACTTGGTTCCTCTGTGATCTACCACCTTGTGGAGCGAACCCGTTTAACTTATCTCAAGCATGAGCGTGCGTGTCTCTGCAGGTGGTGGCTGTGCGCATCCACTCCCTCGTGAACAATACGTACCATGCGCGCGTGCACATGTGCAAGGCCGGTGGCGGCGGCACCCCCATCGACGTCGACGCGCGGCCGTCAGATGCCATCAACCTCGCCGTCCGCTTCTCCGCGCGCATCCTCGTCGCCAAGGACATCGCGGAGCGCATGTCCGTGCCGATTGCAGACCCCCTTAGCGCCGCGAGCGCGGCCGGGGGCGCCGCCGGCGGCGGCGGCGCGCGGCCGAGCGGCGCCGGCGGGCGCCGGCTGACCGAGAGTGACGCGGAGATCGTCAAGTCGTGCAAGGCAGAGTGCGCGATGTACACCGACCCGACCATCATCTACAACCTCAAGCTGCAGCTCGCTGTGGAGCAGGAGCAGTACACAGAGGCCGCAGCGTGCGCCCCCTGCGCCACTCCGGGCGCTCCTTCCGCTCCTTTCGCACTACCGCCCGCTTGCCCTAGTTTCTCATGGCGATGCTTGCACTCTGCCTGTCACCTGCAGTCATCCTGTCAGCAGAGGAACGTGGCATGCTGGGAGAGGACAGTTCTGGACGTGTAGCTGGCAGGATCGCTGGCAGGTGCTGACGCCTTCTGGCTGGCCAGCGGATTTAGTACCGACGGGCGGTGTGAGTGTTGAAGCCTTCTCAGGCGGCACAGGCCGGCGGTGCTGCCTGCCTGGTGCATGCACTCTTATGGGGTTTCGTCGCCTTGCCAGGGCCGAAGCAGCATATGCGCCCATGGCAGCAGCGATCTCAGGTTAGACAGAGCAACAACCGTCTTAGAACTGACGACGTGTCCACCTGCAGAAGCTAGCGCATCGGGTCTGGCCACATAGCTCTGTTGGCGATCACCTGAGAGAGTGTGCAGCAAAAAGAGTCGGTACACCCTTTTCTGCAGAGCATTCCAACACCGATGCAGCTGCTGTCAAGTCCGTCTCTGCATATCGTGGCATCGCAGCGCAGAGGTCGTGGCTGTCCGGTGCAACAAAGCATTTGCACGTGCAAGGTCATGACCTCGGGGGCCGGTGCAGGATCCGAGACAAGATGAACCAAGTGATCGCCTGTGATCAGTCCCTGCGGCTCGTGGTTGCGATAGAGAAGGCAATCGATGACAGCCGCTTTGATGTGCGGTCCCAGATCCTGCCCTGCCTTGTCCCAAGAACGGAAACTGTCTTGGGCTGGTCACCGTCCTGTCTCCATGAACAGGCTACCCAGCGCAAGAGCAGCAGTCTCACAGCATCAGCAGTCTCACAGCATCAGCAGTCTCACAGCATCAGCAGTCTCACAAACGATGCTTCAAACGTGACCGCATTGTACTGCGCCACCAGGGCTCTGTGTCCGGGACGCCTGCTGCTTTGCAATGCGACTGTGATGTATTCGTCCCTGAATGTCACCAGGCGGTCTCTGGCGTCACCGAGGCCCTCGATTGGCCCGACTCAAGTTCACGTTGCGTGTCCAGCTGTTGCCCTGCGTCGGCAGCGCAAGTACACTGTACGCACTGCAGACAATCGCGGCTGACATGCGTGCATGCTGCAAGATCCACCCAGTGTTCGACGCCGCTGCCATTGACCCAGATCCACACGCTGCTGCATCGCTGCTGACAGGGTGCTGGTGTTGCAGGAGGCGGCTCGGCTGCGAGACGAGCTATCCCAGCTGCGGAAGTCTGCCACCCGCACCCCCCAGCAGCACCATCAGCACCCGCCACAGTAGTCCTGCACGTACACTGGAGGTGCTGCTGAACGCTGCAACAAAGGAGCCATTGCTGTGTTGAGCAGACATGGCGATACTGTGGTTGAGGAAACCACAGCCCAGGCCACTGAGAGTTTCTGCGATGGCAGCTGTCGTACACCAACTGGCATCCGTCGGAGGCGAATCTGGGCCTGGCTTGGACAGCATGATGCTGCTCGCAGTGTTGAACGTCAGAGGGGCACACACCATTGCTGCTGCCATGTTTGCCAGTGATGCCCTCTGCTCTGCTGACACATGGGGCGAAGGGGGGCGGGGTTGGGAAGTGTCATTCTCCAGGCTTGGTGCCGTCTAAGGGCTCATCGCATCGTAAGATCCGTGTGCGAAATACACAGTGCAGCCTGTTTCAGGTTATCGAAAGCATCATTGTCCCATTGTGTTGGTCAGTGCGGTTCTATGTTCCGACAGCATGGGCGTCGGTACGAGCCATGGCGCCTGGGGCCACATTCTCAGGCGGGGCCTGTGTTGAGGGGTCACAGTGTTGCGAATCGGTAGTAATAGGCCCTTGAAGTGTCAGCAGAGTGGATGATAGCACGTGCACCAGCATGCGTGCAAGCGGATATAACACCATCGCACAGCGACGAGTGATTTACCGAGCAGAGGGCTGCACTAAGCGTGTGCTGCCCGTGAGGCTATTTCTGTTGTGTTGCAAGAAGGCATTGCTTTGTAATCAAGTTGATGTTCGCATTGCATTCGACGCTCGGCTTGCCTGGGCGATGTGCAAGCCAGTGTGGCATGGTGTTGTCATGGCCGAGGTTTTGTCACTTCAAACAGGTGATGCCCTTTCCAACTAGCACAAACTGGGGTGCCTGCAGGTATGAAACTCATCCAATATCAATGCAGATGCTGCAACAGGCACCCTTCATCAAGGCCGTCTGCTCAGTTCCCACACGCCAGACAGTGATCACAGGAGCCCTCTACAGCTCCTGGGCAGATTCTAGCACTTGATGTGCTGCTAGGTGAATGGCTATGTTAAAACGTATCACTTCCGTGGCTGCTGTATCGGGGTGTTGGTGGTCTCGACAGAGGTTGCAAGTTGTTTATGGAGCAGGCCCGTGTGGGCCTCAGTGCGTTTGCTGTTGGATGTTTCGCAGTGAGCAACAGCAGCACTAGCAGAATGGGCCAGAGCGCCCGAGACGTAGGATCATCAAGCTGGCCAGCAAGTCGATGTGTAAGGGGTCGCACGCCGGTGTGGTGGGGCTGCACTGGAATGTTGCAGACCTGCAGGAGGGACGCATCCAATCAATGACGCAGAAGACAGCATGTAAACCGAAGCTAGCTTCAGCTAGCACCCACTGGCCACATGTGCACATGCACCGGCAGCAATGACTGCTGCACAATGTGAAAAGATCCTCACCTAAAGCACTACGGTGTTCTGTGTATGCACAGCCCAATGCAAAGTCGTGGTTGACTCGTTTTCATCCCTGCACTAGTACTGGTGATCATTGCCTTTCGATCTGTGTCAACGAACGTTGCTACAGTAAGTGGACAATCACACTTCTTGCTCACGAGGTGTCATGTTTCACGCACGCTTAGACGCGGCTTGAATACCACCTTCGCGGTACGTTTGCCAGCACCTGCTCGCAAGCGCTGCTTGGGTAAAACCTCCGGTAGCCACAAGTGTGACATGTCATCAATTACAATGTTGGGCTGGAGCAAGCATAAGCCATCTTCTCATCGTCTGCGTCTATGCAGACGCACACCGACGGCTGGCTATAGCTGCAGTTGTTGCTTGCGAGCTGTTCTGGTGCCGTTGTTTGCGGGCGCGTCTGCTGTGATCACGTTGACGTGGTGGCAGAATCGCATCGATGCGTACTGGCGATCTTTCGGCAATTTTGTATTAGGAGATATGTGATCATCATGGTGCCGCTTCGATTTGACGTCTTCCGGTTCTGCCGATGCTTGCGATATGCCGGAGGTGTTATGATACTGGTCGTGCTGGCCATTGAAGGATTCTTGTACCAGACCGTCTGCTCAACGTACATACGCTTGCTACTAAAAGGAAGCTCCGGAGTCAAGCTGATTGCCCTCTTCGTCCTGTTGACATACACAGCTGTGGTAGCGCTCGTCCGCTTGCAATTCACTGTTAAATTACATGTACGCGCGTCGTTCAAGGCAAATTCAGCAAGTGAGATCCCGCCGTGCAGTGCACACTCCTGACCTGGTCGTATTTCGTGGCTGTCTTCAGTGACCCCGGGACGGTCCCGCAGGGCTGGCATCCTTTCAACTCTCCGCAGGTGCGCCCGTGTGCTATTATCTGCGCACGCCTCTTCAGCACAAATGAATACGCCATATGAATATTCCATGCCCGTGAGATTCCTCAGCTTGATCGTTTACATGCCGCTGCGCAAGCTGCTTAAGTGGACCGTTACGTTGGTGCCAGCATGCGCCTGTGGTCTGCTCGCGCGCTATTTGGTTGTTTCTGTCGTAGTTTAGGGGTGAACCTTCATATGTGATGGCGATGCACCTCACCAACACATCCGCGGTGCCGTCCAGCTCAGCTAACGTGAGACAAGCGGCGATGCGAATCTGACCGCCGAATATTTGTGCTGAGCTTATCACACTGTAAAACTGTCGATCATACAATGTCTGTTTAACGCATCAATCCCATCACTCGTGGAATGGTCTTGCGCGCACCTACAGGTGTGCACACTCTGCCCTGGCCATCCCGCTATCCCGCTTTGTAGACACGAATTTGCAGAACATTTGGCATTCTCCCACCGCAACATCTTCAGAAGGTCTGCATGTCGAATTGTCACAGCCTGTTCTGGGTTTCGCTTTGACTATTGCTTCGCATCTGTACACAGCCAAGCCTATTTACATCTGCTATATGTATGCAGGAAGAGGAGGTGGCAAGGGACAATGCAATCAAGAGCCTCGCATCCCAGAATGCTGGCCAAAGAAGAATAAACTTCTGCCGCAAGTACGCGACCAGGCTTGCCTTGACTCAAGTCGAATGGCCTATTTGCAATCCTGCACAGACCGTGCCCCTTCAGCCTCCACCGCCACCATCGGCTGTGACCTTGCAGGTGTCAGGCGTGGAAGCCTCCCCGATCACACCACTGCAGCGTTCTGGGGACGTGTGTTCTGAAGCTTGACCACTTCTGCCTCTGGGTCGTCAACTCGGTCGGCCTGCTCAACTATAAAGCGTTCCTGCTGTTCATCGGATACAGTGCGCTAGCATGCATAGAAACAGGCGTCGTGCTGCTACCAATTGCAATCCGGGCCATCACGAAGGGTGAAGACTCCACGTGCGCCTCCACTACTATGCACCTGTCCAGGCAGCAACGAGCCTCTGGCCACAACCCAACACCTCCACACCTCCACCTAGGACAGTAACCAACAATGCTACTTTCAGCAGCAGTCAGTTACCCGCAACGATACAGTATGTATACTGCACTCAGTGTTAGCTGCTGCAGTGTACCGTGCTGGGTTTGGATGCAGTCGCTGTCGGTGGCAGGCCATGTCATGTGCAGCCTGTGCTGGCAGTGGCCACTCCCTTGCACACGGTTCGCCCCACACAGGTCGTGCCTGCTCCGCACATCGACATCCAGCAATAGGTTGTGCGCAGGCAGAAAGCTGTTACGGCCCGGAGTCTCCTCCCATCTCATGCCCCCGGGCACGACACGCCCATGTGCACACACATCCACACACGTATGTGCGACGGGAGCTGAGCATAGGTTTGTGTCGTGGCAATGCGCTGTTGTTGATGATGGGCTTGCAGGCTTAATCACTAGCATGTCCGGAAAGGCAGCCGTGGCGGCCAGAGTCCGCCCGGTCGCTGAAATAAGATGTAGTGCGTTTGATGTGCTCATTCCATGCCGGACCCTCATTAACACCCTGCAGCCCACACACGTGTGCACGCCGGCACGTAAGAGCCATCTGGCATCACCGTTCGCGCCGTGCTGCGCCAGCTCACAGTCCTGTAGTCCTGGTAGTGCAGTCCTGGTAGCGGCAGGCTCAGTGACAGCGCGCATGCTTGCGCCATCCATCCACATGGCCCACCAGCTCACAGCCACCACACATCCCGCCCCCGCCAGCTGCTTGCAGCCTCAATGTGCAGCCTCGCAGTGTGGCTGGCGCAAGCGTGACCACACATCCCGCCCCCGCCAGCCGCCTGCAGCCTCACAACGTCACCGCCCGTGTGTGCGTGCAGCTCGGCGACGCTCGTCTTCATCTCGACGACGTTCTCGCTCGGCTTTGCCATCGCGCTGCTCGCGTTTGTCGGCATGCACTGGGACATGGTGGCGCGCAACTACACGTCCATCGAGAGCATCGACTTTGCCTACGCTGCCTCCTGGCCGCACGACCGCGGCACCCGCCGCAACTTTGCCGAGGTCTTCGGCCGCAGGTACCCCCCCCCGCCCAACCTCAGCGACCCCCACCTCCACCAATCCTCCACATACAGGAAACCCATGCCCATCGTCCCTCTTGCGCTCACACCACACCTCCACGTGCCTGTCATTTCAAACCCACACACTCGCACGCTGCGCGTGCCCTGCTCTGGCCATTCATCCGGACTGAATAGCCGCACATGTCCGCAGCCATGCGTAGCACACCCCGCCTGACACACGCGTGCACATGCACCGCCTCCGGCCGCTCTGGGGAGGGAGCTGCCACGTGCACGGCCGCATGCGGTGCGCCGCGGTGAGCACGTGGCAGCATGCAGGTATGCGCTGTGGCCGCTGCCGCTTCTGGCCGCGGAGGACCGCGAGTGGCTGCTGGCCGAGGCGCTGGAGGCGCCGTCGCAGCCCCTCGTGTACGCCCTCGACCGCGGCGCCGACCGGCCGCCGCACGCCCCGAAGGGTTCCGGCCCCGCGCTCGTGTAGCACGCTCCCCACCAGCTCCCCACACAGCCCCGCCCCGCCCGACCCCCCCTTCTCCGGCCCCCGACACAGAGGGCAGAGACGGAGCAAGGCAGCAGCTCGGCTCACGGTTTCCCCGTCACTGGCGTTGTCGCACCGCTGGCTTACAGCACACAGCACACACGGCAGCCGCGGGATCTGGCAGCGGTGCTGGCTACCCCGCCGTGCAGCTACCCCCTTTCCTAGACTCCTGTTCGTCTGCCAGGTTGGCTTTCGGCCGTTGCACAGTGTATGCAGACTCGCACATCCGTGGGATGCCCTTCCCCACTGAGGAGGCACGACTGCGTGGCTTTTTGTTGATATGATTCCTGTGTACAGACATCCCGTCGGGTGGCAGCATGCCTATGCCACTGCAGCCGCCTCTGCCGATCGTGCGCGTCTCTCGCTGACCGTGAGGAAGGTGCTTGGTTTGCCTCTGCCCCTCGTGGGTCTAGGCAGACACTGTAGCATGCCACCGTATGTACGTGGCAGACCGGTCAGTGAAGGACGCTTGTTGCGTCGGTCCGTGATCAGAACGTAGTGCTTGCACAGGCCATGCACAGGGTAGAGCCCTGACATGATGCTTGCTCGCCGCAGCAGCTGTATAAGCCACTATGCCTTGCAGCGGCTGCTTTCATGAGTGTGTCCAGGGCTTCTCGTGTCAATGCTGTTTCAAATTGGTGCCAGGCCATGTGTGGCGGTGGCTGCCGCTCCGCGCAACACCGCTGCGCGCAGCATCGCCTGCAGGGGCTAGGAGCATCCCAGGCTAATCCAGGAAGCCTTTCGTAGGTCAAGATAGCCAGATATTTACTGTGTTTTGTGGATGGTGCATTTTGCAAACCCACTGATCAGGACCACCTCAGACTCCGCCCAGCGTCATCAGCCCTGCTGCATTGAGTTAAGCATGCCTCATTTCTGGCAGTGAAGCTGTAATCCCGTTTGCTACACTTTTTGGTTTGATTATTCTGTAACGTTTGAGATTCCCGCCGAGTTGACAATATGATCTATGTATGGAACAACTTCGCCATGCACGTTCCTCTACTTTCCAACGTCCTGCCACGGGCCTGTCACCGCTGCACGCGTGTGGGTCTTCTTACCATTGTAGCCACTATATAGCACGGCGACCATTGAGACTGCAGATTGATGCCTCAATGCCAATACCCTACCAATCGTCGCGTGTGCTATATCTGCGACTTTACGAGGAAAGTTTGAGGAGCGAGTGTATACTGCAGTGACACTGCAGGCGTGCGCATTGCCACAAACACCCAGAGTCCAGTCATGCCGGCAACAAACAGCATGCCGGACGCGCACAGACACCTTGGCGGCATGGGCACGCACTGCCGTAACCTGGCTCAGCCTGCGCTGAATGCTGTGCGCCGCTACAAGCGAGAGAATGCATTGGTCTCAGTTGTCATCTGTCTCATGCTGACCCACCGGCCTCATCCCAGGAGGTGCGTCTACAGGGCCACAGACTGCATGCTGTGGCATGGTATTGCACACTGCGCAGTGCTTTCTGAACCCTGGACCGGGCCTGGTTACCAGCAAACCCTGACACTGGTGTGCGGGCCACCCCTTCTCCCCCGACACCCACTGCGACCCACCTCACTCCCCTTCCCCCTGTGCCGGCCTCCTGCGGCCCTCACCGCCCCTCCTCCGCCCTCTTCCCTCCTCCCCCCGCGCCCCCGCCCTTCTCCTTAGACCCTCCCCGGCCACGGCTCGGACCGCGGCGTTTGCACCTATGGCTGCGGTCGCGACCCCTGGTACAGGTGGCTTGTGGCCGCGGCTGCTGCGCGCGGCCGCGCCGCGTCTGGACTGCTGTGGCCGGATCGACGCCTGCTGGGCCCGGCGGGTCCCGGTGCCTGCTGCCTGTGTTTGGCGTGCATATGGGCTGCGCAGTGCTGCGCTCACTTCCTGCGTTATTTGTGTGTGTCTGTGCTCTTGTTTCGGCGCTGGTCCATTATAGCATTTGCTCATGCGGGTAGTGGCCTTGGGGCTTGTGATGGTTTGTCTATTTGCCTATTGACTGCTCTGTTGCTCGGCGCTGCTGAGTCCTAGATCTATCACAGTGTAACACACTGATATGCCAGCTCCATTCATGCAGTCATTCACATAACAGTGGTTTCCATCCACTACCGGGACACCAGCGCAACGCGTTGCATGTGCACCACGTACGCCACAACCACGCCACCATGTAAATAAGCCGATTATTTATCCATGTTGATGCAAATGGCGTCTAAAGGCGATTCCGCGTCGGTAGATGCTACGAAATTGTGATTTGAACACACAGCAGCTTTCCGCGACAAGAATGGTGAAGCAGGCGCGTGTTGAGGCGTCGAGCACAGCTCAAAAATAAATTTTGAGAGGCTGAGGCGGCGTTAAAGGCTCTGTGGGCCATGTTAGATGCAAAATGGTTCATGTACAGTGCTGGGCTGGTGCAGTCGGGCAAGTGGAGCACATTGGGATTTGGGCCTTGGGGACAGGTTCAACAGGTTACAGACAATGAGCTGAGGCAGTCTGGGGACCAGGCCTGGCGTGATTTGACACTCACCTTATCATACGTGCTGAAATGTGGCAAATTGGAGGGCAAGGGCACCGCAAAACTCTCCAGATTGCCATTGAATTGGCATCACACACTTGCACATGCTCAAGACAGCCGCTTTTGCTGGGACGTGTGTGGGCTGGCAGAGCCGGCTGCTCACCATGACACATGATGTGCTCTGTGCAAACAGGCTGTTCTTGTCCCGATTGTGGATGTCTAGCACCGATAAGGCGCCTTTCCGATCACAACACACCAACCATTCCGGCGCGGATCACGCCGAGCCCGCATGAACAGGTTGCGCCTGGCGCTAGGCAGGCAATTTTGTAAGTCTGGGATGGCCATCCGTCGATGGCATGCCGTGGCAGGCAACATGCAGGCAGCAATGCATGACACTACTCGTCGAATCATGTCTAGAATCGTCTGCCGTTCCTATTTTGGTGATCTCCGCGTGCCGTTATAGCCTAATGATACTCAGCTATACGTCACCAGAGATCATTTGCGCAAAGAAAACAGAGGCTCGTCGTTGTGAGCCGCGGTTTCAACTCAGCTGAGCAGTGTGGCGGGTGTGATGTGAACGGTTGGACTATCAAAAAGGGCTATTGTTGTAATACGTGATGGTTATGTGTACATCAAAGGTCGAGATGTACCGATAGCAGCCGATGTGGTACGACGAAGCGTGGTCTCATCGACTGTCTCGGACGTTGCGACTGGTGACAGCGAAGCAGAGGTACCCGTCACGCTGCAGCTCCTGACGGCCTGGATACGACCTGTTAATGCCACGAAGAAACGTCTGGATCTTAATTTCTTAAGGCCCAGTGATACTGCACGTGGCGTACTGGTGCGCTCCCTGGCCTGCAAGCAAATGTGTCCAGCGCTGTGGAAGTCAGCACGAGGCCATCTCCGAGCGCACTTTGCCTGCGCAATAACATAGCAATAGTGCCATTCTTATCATGCCCCGCTCTTCTCTTGTATGCAGCATGATCTGCACTGAGCCACGCACTGAACAGCGATCAGCCATGCCTCGTGAGCTACAAAGGCAGGCCATCTGGCTCAGGTTCATGCAAAGCATACACCTGATTGTGGGTAGATCTAGCTTCAGAATGTCGTCGATCGACCGTGCCATAGTCAGAAGTAACTATCCTGTCAACTGTGCATGACCCCTGATCTCGTCAATCCATAGACCTTCCTCAGCCAATCTCAGCTCTCTTCATCCGAAATTCTGCTAGCAACTATTTGCTTGTGTAGTACGACAGTTGTATATAGTAACATTGTAGCGTGGTAGCCTTTCGAGCACACGGTTGCGCAGCAGCGCTACTCAGCTGGAGATAGGAAGTTGATGCGAGTTGGGCGATTGCCATGCCTAAAGTTGCACGAGACTGCGACCAGTTGCCACAAGCATGTCCCAGCTCTTTTGTAGCGCACTCCGGCATGTGTCAGCTCCAGTGGTGTGCATTGCACTGGCTTGTGTTCGCCACACAGAACGCATTGGCCACATTGTCAGCATGTGGCCCTGTGCAGGCTGCAGATCTGCTGGCGGACAACAGCACTGTTGAGACTGTCTGTGAGCATGCGTCCTGCCATGTTAGGAAAGCTCTCGGGCTGGCTCCTGCATCGGTCTCAGTTGCTTCGATGCTGTACTCAGATCTCGCAAAGGCACCCAGCCAGTGACCTCAAGGCTGACACCACCACCTTGTGCAACAGTGAGCTTGGCCACAACCGACAGTGAGCTGCGACAGTGAGCTGACACCACAACCGTGTGCGACACCTTGTGCGACAGTGAGCTTGGCTGTGGCTACTGGGTTCATCAGGTGTGCTCCTGCTGTGTCCGAACTTGCAGCGATCCAGTCTCTGTGGCACGTCCAGTGCTGCACACTGCTTCAGCTGGACCCAATTCCACATAGCACGGCACTGTTTCTCTACCACTAGCCCCCAACCCAGATAAAACACACAATGAAACCAGCTGCAGCACGTCTTCATCCCCTGCTTATGCATTTTGAGCGCCTGCTTGTGTCTACAGGCATTGGTACACACTGTTGTACCAGTACATCCGGACGCCCACATGCATCCAACAAATACCCCAATTTGTGAACTGCACATGAGTGACAGCTGTTTGCTGTGCAGCTGCTGGCCCCGCTCCCTCATCACCTCGCGCTCAAGCTCCTCCAAACCGCCATCGGCTCGGGCCCCAGCCTCCTCGACCACCCCCCAGCGGAGGTCAACCTTCCACCCCGACTATTCACACTCCCGAAGCACCGAATCGACGCTGCCCTCCACGCATGCGCCCCATGCATTGCCTCCAGTCAGTCCCTACGCCTGGCTCGCAACGACCCCGTCACACTCAAACTCATCTCCGCCATCATCCCCTCATGCCTCACGCTCACACAGCTCAAGT
Source organism: Ulva mutabilis (assembly GCA_900538255.1). Lineage (NCBI taxonomy): Eukaryota > Viridiplantae > Chlorophyta > Ulvophyceae > Ulvales > Ulvaceae > Ulva > Ulva mutabilis. The sequence continues at coordinate 176,937 of UNSF01000117.1, forward strand.
TCAGCGTCCAACACACCCCAGACTTCTCGACAGACCCGTGCTCCGGCCTGCTGGCGGCCGACTGCCGCCTGCCAGCCCTGCGCTCGCTCACCGCCATCGGCGTCACACAGAGTGGCGCAGCAGCCCTCGCTGCCGGCGTGGGAGCAGCCCGCCACCTCCCTCGCCCTCTCCTTCCACAACTGCAGCAGGGCCGCAGTAGAGACGCTGATGACCACACTCAGGCAACGAGACCGCACCGGCAGCTCCGCCAGGCTGCTGCATCTAGCCCTTTCCCACTCGCCTCAGACCTGCTGCAGCTCCCCACACGACGGCTTCCTCCACATTGCTCCACTCTTCTCCGAGCTGCGGTCCCTTGAAGTCCACAGCGTGTGCGGAGACATGAGGCCACTCCTCGCCACTCCCGCAGAGCTCCCTGACTTCATGTCGCTGTCTCTTGTTGCCCTGATGCCTCTCGCTGTTGTCCACTTTGCAGCTGGGCAGGCGTCGTCCAGCGGCAGTTTGCTCTACCAAGAACAGCAGCAGCTGGGCCAGCTCGCTGCCTGCATTTTCTCCATCGCTGGCCTGCAGGACCTGAAGATCGTTGCAGCGCAGTGCTTGCTGTCCGACAACCTGGCGCATGCGCTGGCAGAAAGCATCCCAGCAGCTCCTCCCATGCGGCTGACACATCTTGACCTCTCTGGCGGCTTGACTGGGGTCGATGTTGCAGTGGTCAACACCGTCCTGCAGCAGCTGACGATGCTGCAACGGCTCGCACTGCAGAGCTTGAGCTGTGCGGTTGCTGAAGGCATCTGTACAGATGCTGGCATCACTGTGCCTGGTCTGTCTGCCCTGACCAGCTTGGACATTCGGGAATGTCACACAAACGGACTAGAACTTCGCACTAAAGTGAGGTCTGCGGATGCACACAGAAGTGAGTTGAATGGGCAGCAGAGAGCAAACACAGCGCTCCAGTACAGGTCGTTCCAAGAGATGAAGGTGTGCTCACGTACCCATTGCTCCGCAACCCAAGCGGTCTTTACTTCTGCACGATTGTGTGGCACCTGTTGTTGTGAGCTGTTGCGGCTTCGTGGCTTCTTGTCAGGTTGGGCTTTCAAAGTTGTACATGGCCTGGTCCTTTGATCTGTTCTGTGCTGGATCTGCCACCCAGACTGCTGCAGCTTGGCCAAGGCCTGCACCAGACAGATCACTGTGCATCTGTCCTCTCTGAAACATGCGCCTATGCAGGAGCTGCTCATTGACCCTGCTGTGGTCCTGTTTGCTTCGGCTGTGGCCAAGTGGATGTCAACGGAATGGAACTCAGCAACACTCCCGCGGACTGGCATCCTCGCTCATACATTCCCAAACTTGGGAAGTCTGACAATTTCTGCTGCATCCAGGCCGGAAAGCTTATTGGAGCCATCCATGGCAGGCTTTGGGAGCTCAAATGTCTCTGAGCAGACACTGCCATACCAACTTGGGATCCTCAGGCACGATGTTGGTCATGTGACCGGACTGACTTCACTCAGGCTGGAACACGTCCATCTGCACAACTCTGACTTCTTGGGTTTTGTGACGGATGCTGGATCCATGCAAGATCACCTCCGCTTCAACTGGGCACCACCGTCACCCACCAGCTTGGCCCGAGACAGAACACAGCAGCCACTGCGGCAGCTGCGACTGCTGAGCCTCCGATGCAGCGGCCTTGAAGATGCTGGCATGGCATCAGTCGCACACATGCTGAGCTGCCTCGTGAACCTGACACAGTTGGACCTCTCGCACAACAGGCTCAAGGTTCCCGGTGCGCAGCAGCTGGCCGCTGCGCTAGCCCGGGCCACCGTGACCGAAGGCGCTCCAGAGCCAAATAGAGGCACATGTATAGCAGACATTAGCAGAGCTGCACACCCTTGACCTTCAGGACACTCTCCAACGGGGGAACTGTGTACCCATCCTGGAGGGCGCCCTGCGAAGGCTGGCTGTGAACGCACAGGAATCGTGGAGCAGCGACGAGCAGCATGCATGCGCACGTGCGCTGCAGTGCTTGCAAGCAGGCAACACGTCCCTCAGTATCACGTTCTAACCATTCGCGAGCTGCTGCGCGAGAAGCTCCTGCCGTGTGTCAACGCTGGAGACTTTTCGCATGCAATGGAGGGCTGCGCTTCCACTCGGTGCGCTCTTACCACGTAGTCAGTATACCGGGTACCCATGGGTGATCATATGCATCATCGATAGCTGATAAGTGGCCATGCATGCTGGCAGGCGAGCGACAGGCAATGCAGACTGCCCATTACTTACGTGCCTGTGCTCTGGTGTAGAAACCTGGAAGCTTGAGCGATCGCCAGACAGAGCGACCTCGGTTGACAGGTGTTGTTGCATCACACACTCCAACGCTGATAGTATCACAGGACACGGCTTCAGAGTGCTGGTGGGTGGAGGGAGCGATTGCATTCCAGAGTGGCTTTGGAAGTGAGTACAGTTGACGGCGTTGTGCAAGGGAGTCTGGCTGCTGTCACTGTTCTTTGTGCCGCATGCTTGCCTCCTTTGGCGCCGCAAAGGCTGTGTTCTATCTCTGTGTAACACACAACCTGTGACACGCCTACTGAGCCTGCTGAGCACGCATGCACAGCATAGGTCAGCCTGGAGAACACCCCCAGTGGGTCTGATCACTGTGCATGCATGGCCCTGCTGCTCGGAGGCACGCTTTCATTCTTTGCATGTACATAGCATGCTGCAGCTGAAGCTTCATGAAGCACCAGTTGGCACAGCCAGCACAGCCTGGCCGATCAGCGCATGTACAGGTCTTGCTCGCAGCGCGTCCACACTCATGCACTTTCGAAATGCATTATCATGGAATCATATGTTGATTCGCAGTCCCTGTCATGCACAATGCATTTGTTCCGACTGTGCCTTCATGCGGCAATCCGCTTCATGCTGTGTTACACAGTGATAGATCTAGGACTCAGCAGCGCCGAGGCAACAGACCAGGCAACATGCAGATAAACAGACCGGCCACCGCAAGCACCAAGGCCACGCGCCGCACGAGCAAATGCCAGAACGAACTAACGCCAGCGCGAAAGCCGACACGCACACACCACGCAGTACGACGCAGGCCATGCGCACACCAAACACACAGCTAGCACTCGCCGGGTCCACAAGCGGTCATCGACTCGACACTAGCAGTCTGCACGGGCGCGACGGCCATGTCCGAGGCCGCGAGGCACCGGTTCCAGGATCCGTAGCCTCAGCCAGCTCGGCAGCCCGAGCGGTGTCCGGGGAGGGGCGCAGAGGAGAAACGGCGGACGTGCGCTGGGAGGAGGGAAGAGGGAGGGAGGGAAGAGGGAGGGATCGGGTGCGGGGGGGGGGGGGGGGGTGGGGGGGCTGCAGGGTGAAATGGGTGGAGGGGGGGGCTCTCGGGGCGGGATGGGCGAGGGGGGGGGGGGGGGGGGGGCGACGCAAGCTTATGCGCGATGGCCTGTCAGCGCCGGCAGGCCGTCTGTGGGGACAGGAAGGCCCGGCAGCAGCGCCCGGCCGACCAGTCTAGCACGGAGGGGCGCGGCCGCGCGGGCTTGGCGCGCCAGCGCGCGGCACAACGTTGTGGACAGGTCGCGCATGGCATTGAGAGTCCTTCATGCTGTGTAGGCTGCCACGCCTTGGGAACTTCCCAAGGCCCCATGTTCATTAGCATCCCCAGTACGCAAGCGGATTAGACATGTAGGCACCTGCTGCCCGAGCCTTGTCCGGACGGGTTGCACCGGATCCCCGGGCAGAGCTCAGTCTCGCACAGCTATTAATATGGACTCGAACTCTCCCCAGGTCGCTGTGCCGCGTGCTGACGCACCAGGCATGCGCAGCCGCTCCTCGATCGCGAGATCTCCGCGCCAGGCCGGGTGGCATTGAGAGGCGCAGTCAGCCGTGATGGAAGTCAGGGAGGCCCAGGTCGGGGCGGGCACTGGCCGTGGCCGCATTGCTGGGCAGAACGTGGGGTGAGGGCAGAGACCCATGCGCAGTGGCTCACCAGCGTCGTGGAGAGATGCAAGCTTGAGACACATGGCAGCGGAGTCTAGTGGTGCAACGTGCAGAGCGAGCTCGAGTGCTCTTGACGACTTGAGCTCCGAGGCAATCACAGGCAATCACTGCGCAGCATCATATGTGTTAAACGGAGATGAACGCAACAGCCCGGCAGCGAGTGCAACAGCAGGAAAGCAGTCGGCCAAAACCCCCGAAAGCAGACAACAGCAACAAGCAGCAACTGTCTCAGGTGAAAAGCCAAAACGAACCAACACAGCCGACACAACCACACCCACGCATCCACACACATGCGCACTCCCGCACCCCACCACTACGGCACCCACGCCACAGCCGCACACAGCAACCACCAGCCACACTGCGTACTACCGCCCACCCCAGAAAACCCGGCAACCATTGACCCCCCAACAGCAGCACCCCCACTACAGCTGGCCCCACTCGAGCAGCATCATGTGTCATCATCATGATCATCATATGATATGCCATACATGCATGTGTCAGCAGTGCCCGGCCGGCCGCAGCTGCACGCTACACGATACAGGGCATGCGTGCACAATCAGCACGATTCACATGGAATGTTTCGAAACCGGCAGACGGCCCCGGCTTGAGCCGGCTCCAGCGTTGTGCGGGACCTCATGCATGCATGCAACGACGTATCGAGGTAATTACTGGCATGATGGATAGAGCGTGCGGACGGAGTCCGCCATCCTGGACAGCCTGTTAGCTCGCCTTGGTGCACTTGAAATATGTTCATTGCGCTAGCTACCTGCAGCACAGCGCTGCTGTGTCGCACGGATTACCGCGGATCCGACGTTGCGGTTTGATAGACGTCTTCAGGGAACTTGACGAGATGCCAGCAGTACCACAATCAGACAGGGCCACAGTGACAGTAGAAGATCATGCAGTGTTCTTCAAAGGAAAAGAGGATCCTATTCCTGTGTATGCAATTCTGCGTAGCAGTTTTATGTCCACTGTCGCAAACGACGTACCAGATGATTGCGAGGCAGAGCTGCCCGTAACGCCAGTGCTGCTAAAGGCTTGGCTGAGTTTTGTACGTCTCATAAATGAAGGTAGTGGTCTGGACGCCGTGAGACCTAGCGATGCTGCTGCTGCGCTGCTGGTGCGCTCTTGCACTGTGATGCTGCGAGCACGACCGTATCCCATAGCTTAAGATAACATCGCACGTAATTCCTACCAATACATATACTCAAGCTGCCCCATGGCGATGCGCGTTGGCAGACTGATGCTGCCACATCGTTGTGGTGCAGCCTTGGATACCAACACACGCACCGCCTTGCGCATCCTTCGCCATGGAAACTCCAAGGACATTGAAGTCCATCTACGTGGCCCTTAGTCCCTACGATGAGCAGCGATTGATTATTCGTTGATATATGGAAACCTCAGCCACGCTGATAGACTGTCGCCATGTGTTTCTTGAGCAGTTCGCAATATCACCATGGTCGAGCGGCAGTTTGGTAAGCTGATTCAATCAATTATGTCAGATTTCGTTTCCTACACGAACCGATGTTAATGTGGGTAAGGTGCAAGCGGCTGTGATGTATCCGCTGTGCAGATGCTGTGATGCAACGTAGCCCTCAAGCCAGGTGCGACCTGCCACTGCCCCGCGTCCCTTGTCAACCGCAGGCAAGCCGAACTTCAGAAAACTCTTCATTTTGATCCTTCATCGTCACTGCAACTGGAACTCTTTCGACAGAGTGAGACTCAGTGTGGGTCAGTGGTAGTATGTTTGCAGGCTGCGGATTTACTGGCAGATGATGCCACAGTCGAGCTTATCTGTCAGCAGGCGTCTGCCCGAATACGGCGGGACCTAGGCATGTCACCTACAGCAACCTCACCACCTGCCTGTGGGACATCAGCAAGGCATACCACAGCTGCAACCAGCACACAGCCCTCGCAGCTTGGGTCAAGATTCAGTGAGACTGGCTGCTGGAGCCTCTGGAGTTTTGAGGTGCAGCTCTCTGGACCCTTGCGTGTAGCGACTCCATTTACAGTTACCGTCCGTGTGCCCGTGCGTCCGTGTGAATTCTGCTGTGCACTGATGCCACTTTCCACATCGTACGATTGATCCACTGTCAGCAGCAGCCCGCCAGCCCACCTCTGGCCATGTTCATGCCTGCACACCCTCTGCAAGCTGCTTCTTTCAGCATGTGTCAGGTGGTGGATCGCAGATTACCCAACCTGCACGATGCTGCACCCCGCTCACCACCCCCTCACACTCCCCGCCCACTAAATGCAGCCCATGCTGTGCAGCTCCTGGCCCCGCTCCCGCACCACCTCGCCCTCAAGCTCCTCCAAACCGCCATCGGCGCCGACAGCGTCCGCTCCAACGACGAAGACGGCCCCGTCCGCCTCCCGCCCGCCATGTCTGCCCTCCCGGAACAACACGACGATGCCCTGCTCGCCGCCCTCGCCCCCTGCGCCATCTCCCACAGCTGCCTCCGCCTCGCCCCCGCCGCCCCCGACAGCCTCGACCGCGTCACCCGCGTCCTCCACACGTGCCCCGCGCTCACCCGGCTGCACTTCACTCTCCCCGCCAGCCCCGGGTGGCCCATCTACCCCTGCCTCGACATCCTGCCCATCGCCTGCGGCCACCTCCCAGCCCTGCAGTCTCTCCACATCACCGATGTCACGCACGCCGCCCTCACCGCGCTCGAGACCAATGTTGCCGCCGCGCATCACCTCACAGCCCTCTCCATCGCCTTCCAGGAGCCCTCCGTCGCGGACGCCACGCGGCCGCTGCTTGCCGCCCTCGCCCACCGCGACTGCAGCCCGCACTGCCGCCGCCTGGGCCACCTCGCCCTCGCCAGCGCCGGCCGCGCCGGGCCCGTCGGCCTCCTCTACGGCGACCTCCGCCGCGCTGTGCTGCACCTGCCCGGCCTGCGCTCCCTCGATATCTCTCGAGCCCTCGGCGACCCGAGCCCTGTCCTCCACGCGCTTGCGCGCCTGCCTGACTTCACTTCGCTGTCGCTCACCGACATCGCCTTCGACTCTAGTGCTGACGACGACGACGGCAGCAACTGCGGTGCCGGCCGCCCGGCGCCCACAGGCCGCATCATCGTACCGGAGCACCTGCAGCCACCCGGCCGGTCATCGCGGTTCATGCTGCTGCCGGAGGCTGACGACGCGCAACCTCGCGGAGAGCTGCCGCGCCCGCTCGCGCCGAGCCTGCGGGTTGTGGCGGAGGAGGAGCACCTGCGCCGCCTCGCGGCCGGCATCTGCTGCATGGCTGGGCTGAGAGACCTGAAGCTGGCCGGGGTAAAGTGTGCGAGGCCCACGCGGCTGGTGGCCGCGCTGGCGGAGCACCTCGAGGTCGCTCCCCTGCTGCGCCTCACGCACCTGGACCTGTCCGGCAGTCTCTCTGCGGTCAGTGTCACCGCCGTCGACGCCATGCTGCGGCCTCTGCCGCTGCTCCGGCGGCTCGTGCTGCAAGGCTTTTCCCGGGACTTCATCGGCGAGACGACAATCCCGCGCCTCAACCTGACAAGGCTAACGGCACTGACGCACCTGGACGTGCGAGCTAGCGACATGAACATGACTGACGTGTCCATCGCGGCTCCTGACCAGCCGGACTCGGCGCCCAGGCAGGGAGCGCTGCTGGGGCGCGAGCGCCATGCGAAAACACCGCAGCAACCCCTGTTCAGCAATCTGCGCGTGCGGCCCCAACAGCCTCATGACTTTGTGCTGTGTGTCAGCCTGTGACACTGCTGTACCACATGCAACTGTGGGACCTCGTGGGTGTCATTGTGTTCCCCGTTGTGAAGTGCTCGCAGCAGCTCCGGCTGTCTTGACCTGCACCAGAGTAGCCATTCACATGCATATGCCAACATACTAGTAGTAGGGCTGTGCGGGCAGCCTGGCTGATTATATACATCCTGCGCTCGTGCTGCACGCCGTCTTGTGTCAAGCTGTCTACTGACTGCAGCAGATTCTGTTCTGTGCTTGCAGGCCTGTGCTATGGTATGACTTGCGCGGTGGGCATGTTACAGGTGAGTGTGACCCAGGCAGCAGTGGCAGCACATCAGTCTGCACATGCATCGCCGTCACCGCGTTCTAGCATGCATGCAGGAGCTGAAGGTCGACTTTTGCTTCCTGTCTGTTCTCGGGTACGGCCCCGAGGGCCTGGCGCGGATGTGGAACGTGCTCCACATCGACGAGCTGTCGCAGGCGTTCCCGAGCCTGACAAGCCTGCTGATCGCATCCACTGCGACCCCAGATGCTGGCCCAGGCGACGCGGACTCGAGCCGGCCGAACGGCGTGGGCAGCTTCATGCGTGCTCTCGCCTGCATGAACGGCAATCCGACGATGCAGAAGATTGGCAGCGAAGTCAGCCGGATGCCGAAACTCGCTGAGCTTCGGATCGAGCACGTCCAGATCTACCCCTCCGAGTTCGCAGACCTTGTCACTCACGTTGGATATGGAGAACTTGAAGTCCCTCGGGCCTCCGAGTCGCCGCCGCCAAGCCCTCCTGTGGAGCCAGGCGTGCCGCAGCGGCTACAAGACTCGGACATCGACCTGCGGCCGTTCCAGGCGCTGCTGCACCTGAGCCTCTGTCACACGGGCCTGGAGGATGATGGCATGGAGCATGTCGCACGCATGCTGGCACACCTGCCACGACTGACCCACCTGGACCTCTCGTACAACTCACTCAACATTGCTGGAGCAAAGGAGCTCGCGGCAGCGCTGGCTGGCGGTGCCGATGTCGATGACGCCGCACCGTGTGCCGGCACCGGAGCCGCCGCAGGCCTCGCGGCGTTGCAGATCCTCAACCTGCGCAACTCCCTGCAGCACCGGCAGTGTGTTCTTGAAATGGAAGGGGCTCTGGCCCGGCTTGGGGCGCTCCGCACGGTGGACATGCGTGCGAGGCAGATGGGCGGCGAAGACGAGCGGCAGGCATGCGCATGTTCGCTGCAGCGACTCCAGGCCGCCAAGAATGACCTCCGCATCAGGGCCTGATGGCTGCCGACGCTGATCATGATGCCATGCACGCCGAAGCGCTGACGCTGACACCACATTTGACATGACTACATTATGGCAAGACGCCATGCACGCCGAAGCGCTGACGCTGACACCACATTTGACATGACTCCATGATGGCAATACAGCTGACCAGGACATACCAGGGTGACGCGCAAACTTGTTAAGCAATCTGTGCTGGCCCCTACGGCACCATTGTGGATATGTGCACTGATAAGTGAGAGCTCAGGAACCACCTGTGCGAATCGTAGTGGCAGGAGAGGTGTGCACAGGACTTGACGCAGATGTAAATCCAGAAACAGTTGATCACATGCCAGCATGCTGTCAATGCATGCCATAGGTTGCCCACACGGCTCAACGCAAGCATACATGAGTGGCAATTCGCCAGAGAAGACCACTCAGGATGCCCATCGATATCCCCAAGACTAATGGCGATTGCCCACTAGTGAGACCTAGTCCCAGGAGCGCTCGCTGATCAGGCTGGCAGTCTGATCTGGGACCGGTACCTGCAGAACGTGTCGTGTCGCCCATGCATGTACATGTCGTGTCGCCCATGCATGCATGTACATGTCGTGTCGCCCATGGCCACAACATGGTCCACTGCGTATACGTAGGATGATATCGATCGGCAGTTGTTCTGCACTTGCGCTGCTGTTGAACGATGACTCGTCGGCCTGGTCATAGACGGTCGCCTACTAGCTATCATAGCTATGATAGTATCACCGGACCTGTTTGCCTGTGCATGCGGTGCCATGCATGGCCAGTGCATGCTGTAGCTAGGCAGTGTCCAAGGACTGATGCATGTGCTGCGATGTGAGCCCCAAAAGCCACCAGGACACCAGCATGCTATGGCAAGTCCACCAGGACAGCAGCAGGCTTACTAGTAGGGCCGCCCGCAGCAGCCACAGATCTAGAGTAGCCCGTGGCTGCTGCTAGCCTGCGGCATGTGTACAGGTGCAGACTGCACGTGCAGTGCCACTGGCAGTGGCTGCCACTGGTGTGTTAGGACAGCGATAGATCTAGGACCCACTGGCAGACACACCAAGCTGGCTGCAGCTGCATGCCAGCAAAAGCATTCACAAGTGCTCCCTCAGTTCATGGTGAGGGTGAACTGTCCAAGAGCTCCTGTACACCATTATGGGCTGCCTGGGCCATGCCCACCCAACTGCAGCAACATGTGCACTCGTGCCAGTTGAAATCTAAGAACTGGATCCATCAGCTTGGCTATCATACTCGAATTATTTTTCTTATGTGTACATGTTGCTAACCGCTGGCTGTCTGCTGGGAGTCAGTTGCTGACCGCCGGCTGTCTGCTGGGATTCGGTTGCTTGCTCACTTAACAAGCAGGCCAACATTGTCCTCCCTAGGCCTGTTGAGCTCCTGTACTAATCACGAACTCGGTTTTTGTACTGTAACTGTCAGCACATGCATAAAACAGCACACTGGCACCACTGCTAGTAGCTATGCTGGGTTTTGTAGGTACATGTCTTGCCACCGCAATTCGAGCAGACTGCTCTCCCCGTGTTGTTGTAGATCTGCAAGCAAACGGTCATGAAGCTGCAGGTCTAGACCTGTACGCAACCCCTATACATCCATGTGACTGTAACAGAATCGGTGACTCGCCGCAGCGCTGACAACCGGTTGGTTCCGATTATGCAGGTGAACAACGCTTTAGCACCAAACTCCGGGACGCCGGTTACCCCTCAACCCGTTAGCGCTGCGGGCGCGCCCTAGGCAGGTCGACCTGCTGCTCACGTTTACGTTCATGCATTTCGCCACTGCCACGGCGCCAGCTTCAGATCTAGAGCAGCTTCAACTACGACGTCCTCTAAAGAGATCTCCTGCAGATGTCCTCTCCTGCAGATGCACGCGCCTTGGAGTATAGCATAGATACCTTTACCTGTGAATCACTGATGTGGGCGCGCGAAAGCTTGATCGAAAGTCATCGATGGGTGGCATCATACTGACTTAAAATTCGCGTTCGGAGATGTCTTCCAACTTTCGACAGTTCGATTGCCCGATATCGACATCGATCGCGATCGCCGTGCACGTGCTCGTGCTGTCACCAACTATTACGTCAACTGTGCCATGATCCGGACGCGACGGGTCGGTAATTATAACCCGTGCGCTAGCCCACGTGCTCGGTTTGACCCTGTGCAGGCCTAATTATGCCAGCCTCTGTAACGCATCTCTCTCAATCATGCCCAAGAGTGTACCGCGGTATATCATTATTTCGGGCTCCGCCGGTATGACGTCATGATCACCACAGCCGCGGCATGCCGTAACAGCTGTCGTGCGCTGTAAAAGAGGTGGAAGGAACTGTGAATGCTGCTGCAGCTCTGTTCAGACGTGTGAATGGCTGCTCGGCTGGCGAGCACGTGTGCGTGCGCGTGCGCGTGTGCGTGGACAGGCGGTGCGTCTGCTATAGCTGCTCTGCACCTCACAAGCAGCTGCTTGTGAAGTATGCACTCTTACATCGAGCACGCGCTGACGTACGCATGGAAACACACGTGCACATGGAAACTGTGCTGAGCTCTGCCACAGGCGCACATGTACAGAGCCCGGGCACATGCATATGTGTACACGTATACAGGGCACCTAACAGCATTTCACACGCTCGAGCTCTGCAGATGCGTAGGCCTGCATCAATGTCCCCATCGATATCAACGAAGGTTCGAACGAAGCGGTTCGCGACTCTGAACGGAGTAATGCATGTGAGGCCCACCGAGGTAGGCCTAGGGGCGGTCGGCTGGCGTCACAGCTTTAAGCTGGAAGCTGCAGGTGTTTGTGTTACACGGAGATGAACGCAATAGCCCGGCAGCAGCGAGGGCAACAGAAGGAAAGTAGACGGCCAAAACCCCCGAAAGTAGACACCAGCAAAAAGCAATCACTCTCCCAGGCGAAAAAGCCACAACGAACCGACACAGCCGACACAACCACACCCACGCACCCACACGCACGCGCACTCCCGCACCCCTCCACTACGGCACCCGCGCCACAACCGCGCACAGCAACAACCACCACCGCACTACTGCCCACCCCAGCAAAACCAGCCACCACCGACCCCCCTACAGCAGCACCCCCACTCCATCCTGCCCCACTGGAGCATTCCATCACGGGCCCCCCGCACATGAGAGCCCGGGGGCGCACGCCCCCCACAGTGCAAGGCGTACCAGCCCTCCCCCTCCGGCCGCCCGACAGGGGCCTCAGGGCGGGGCGCGAAGGGCACTAGCGGCGCCGCATCACTCCCCCCACGGTGGCTCGCGGGAAGGCAGGGCGGGCCAACACGACCAGACGCGGGGCCGGCCTGCGCTGCTGCAGCCGCGGCACCCGGTCCAGAAGCTGCAGGTGACGTCGGGCGAGTGCCAGGCAGCCACTTTGCGAGGGCATGCTTCGAGGACATGCTTGCTGGTACTTTGTGACACTGTGATAGATTTAGGACTCAGCAGTGCAGTGAAGTTCAGTACTTTGTTAACTTCACACGTTCAGTACTGTTAACGTTACTTGCTTGCCAGTGCTTGCTGCTACTAGTTAGTAACTGCTTGCTGGGATTCGGTTGCTTGCAATTGCTTGCTGGTTGCCGTCGCGATGGAGGGGCTCTTGCGTGATGATCTCTCTGTGTATTACACTGTGATAGATTTAGGACTCAGCAGTGCCGAGGCAACAGACCAGGCAACAAGCAAACAGACCGGCCACCGTAAGCACCAAGGCCACGCGCCGCACGAGCAAATGCCAGAAAGAACTAGCTATAGCGCCAGCTCGAAAGCAGACACTAACACACCACGCAGTACCACGCAGCCCACGCGCACGCCAAACACACAGTCAGCACTCGCCGGGCCCACAAGCGGTCGCCGAGACGACACTAGCAGTCTGCACGCGCGCGCACTGCGGCCATCTCCAAGGCCGCGAGGCACCGGTCCCAGGAGCTGCAGCCACAGCCAGCCCAGCAGCACGGGCGGTGTGCGGGAAGGAGAGCAGAGCAGAAACGGCGGACGTTCGCTGGGAGGAGGGAAGAGGGAGGGAGGAGGAGGGACGGGTGCGGGGGGGGGGGGGGGGAGGCTGCAGGGCGAAATGGGTGGAGGGGGTGGGGGGGGCCGCAGGGCGAAATGGGTGGAGGGGGGGCACGACGCAAGCCTATGTGCGATGGCCTGTCAGCGCTGGCTCTCTGTGTACACATTCACCTGAGCTGGTGTACCACACTGCACTGGGGATAATCCGGGCAATCTGGGCAATCCGGGTAATAACTATCAACACACAGCTGTTATAGAGGGGATCAAGTAGGGGATCAAGTACAGAATGCGGGCTTGTGACATGAACAATACATGCTATCAGATCTAGACCCCTAGCTCAGAAGTTTGACCTGTGAGAGGGTCAGGCACTGAGCCCAGCCACAGCATGCACTACTAGTAGGATTAGTAATCTAGTATATGCATGATAGTACCAGCACCAGGACTGCGTGCTGCTGTCAGAGCCACAATGAAGATCTCCATGCAACAAATACCCATGAAGCCACAGCTAGCACTGATGACTGTGATGAAGCCAGATTGATGAATCCAGATCGCTTGCTTGTTGTTGCCCTCACTGCTGGCCTCAGGCTGCTGCGGTGATCTCACTGCACCAATGATTGACACTCCAGACACTGCCATGGCCAGTGGTACTAGTACGACTAGTGAGTAGTAGTGTTGGAGCCCTCGCTGTAAGAGTAGTGTCAAGGATGCCACTGGCTGGAGCCTCTCCAGTGAGTGGCGCAGCTGAGGCCACTTGATATGATATCAGCTGCAGCAGCTGTGGCACAGGTGTAGGAGGGCGCCTACGTACCTAGGTACAGGCCTGTACCTTTACCTTTGCCGTGCAGTAAATAAGCTGGGGACTGTCCCGTACATATATATAGTTCAGTAGTTCAGTGCGGCAACAGTGAAAGGAAACGGGTTTGTGATCAGAAAGACCATGTCCAGGGTAGCACGGCTCACGGGTGCAGTTCGTTGGCCGGCTCGCATCTGTTGGGTAGCATGTGAGTCTAGACTCTAGTTGTACGTTCGCTTGGTGCACTGGATCGGAGCCCCTCGATGTAACAGTATACATTCACCGCATCATGCATGTATCCTGGTAGATGGCATGAACAAGGTGGCAGGTCAACAGTGCAATGCTGCTGCATTGCTGTCACATGCATGTGGTGCCTGTACATGTCCTTTGCATGCAAGATCTTGTCCTCTTGACCATGGTTGCTGCAGCATGCTGTACATGCCCCCTTGTCCTTCAAGTTTGCATTGCTGGTAGGTGGACTGTGGTCCTGTACTGGTGGCATTGGAGACACGAACCTCAAGCTGTCCTGTCCGGTGACTGCTATACTATGCATGCACATCATCAGGGCGCTTCTGTACGGACCGGTCTGGCCAGACCATGGTGCTCCGTTGCTACCGATAGGATCGCGAGGACACGCCAGTAAGCGCGTACCGGAGAACGCCAATTGGCCAATGGTGCAAGGAACCTATCAATGAATCAGCACCGCGGAGTTAACCCCGAAGCGGCTGTGCGGAGCTCCGGTGCTCTAACCTATCCGAAGGTTGGGGCCTAGCGAAGGCCCAGGTATACGTAGGTGACTGCAGCTTCCAAGAGCCCGCACCCGATCGGCCACGTGCACATTCGTGCGCCCGGTTTGTCTGCTTGCTTGTTGCCTGGTCTGTTGCCTCGGCGCTGCTGAGTCCTAGATCTATCACTGTGTAACACATTCGTGCGCCCCTGTTTCGCTGAGGTTGTTGTGATCCATCGCTGCTGGGCTCCTGCATGCTTCGCTCTCCGTTCAACACTCCTGTTTCACTGATCTAGAGCCCTGCCTCGAGTACGTGCACAGCGCTGGTTATATATCGATATCAATGTAGGCCCCGAGGGAGCTCAGCGGCGTCGAGGGAATTCGAAACACGCACTGTGCACAGCTGTGGAATTCTTCGAAGGAGCTCTGCACAGTTGGGCTGCACAGCCACTGATGTACCCGTCACGGCGCCCAAACCGCGCCTGCAACCAAAAGTAAAGTTCCAATGCCATGGCGTGACACGCGGCTGCACTCATGGTCACCACGCGCGTTCGCCGACATGCGAGGGCTTTCCGGTAATTACATTATAAACTGTGCATGCACGCGCACTTCCCCTTTCGCGCAGCTAGCGCGTCGCATACAAAACAGGCAACGTGCGCTGATCTAAGAGTGAGTGCAAATGCTGCAATGAGTTCACACCATCGATGTGGTGACAAACGGACAAGGTCCTATCGCGGTCCCACAGGGCATGCAAACCGCGCACAGCGCGTCAGGCATTCAATAAGACACTTGTCAGGGTTGCATGCGTATGACGTTTGTGCCGCGCGTCGGGCCGCGTGAGCGCATGCGGTAATTGACGTAGCATCTACCACATTCTTGGCGCGATGCGAAGTGATCACCATTTGGCTGCTCCGGGAACACCGTGCGCGTGGACCCAGAGTATGCATGATGGATCGTACATTTAATGCTCGAGATGGCCCAGAGGTGGCCTTCTGCTGTGGTCTGAAGTGTTTTGCAGGGCGACAGCTATATGATGCTACTGATGATGCCACGTGTGCACCCTTGGAAGCTTCGCAAAGCACCAGCTGGCATCTTGGATGATGACGCATATTGGCGTGTGTCGACCATCGCACATGGCCCAACACCTACGACCGCAACACTCGCCAGCACAGACGCGATACTTGACAGTATCAGCACTGTTACTACCGAATGATTCATGCAATACGCGATCGGCTCTGTGACGTAGCAGTATCTTCTCGGCAGCTCTCAAGACAGCGCTCTAGCTCCGCATGGTACGCACCACGCTCTTCCTACCATGAACTAGTCTACTGTAAAAACATATGTAGCATTGCGCTGCTTGGCTGGCGTGGCTGTGCGCTGTGCTGCGTTTTGGCTCCGGTGCAGCCCTGCAATCAGCGATCACGAACTCCTGCCCCGCCTTGCGTGGCAAATCCCCCTAGATACTTACCTACACGTTATTTTTCACGTTACAGTGTCTTACTTGCACCACTTGTGTCAGCGGGGACTGCCTTGTCAATGCATGAGTTATCAGGCGTGCGTCTGTACGTGCAGCCGTGGGCCAACCGGTATCTAAGCGACATCTGCCCTCGCAACGTCGACTATGCATCGCGATGAGCACTGTCAGCAGTTGCTGCTGCACCGCTGGTGTGTGTTACGCTGTGATAGATCAGGGCCCCAGCAGGGCTGAGGGAAGGGAGCACGCAATGCAGCAAACGATCACAAGCAGTACGGTCACCCTGCACATCGGCATGAGCACAAGAACCAGGCAGCGCAAACACACAGCACACCGACCCAGCGCAACATGGCACAGACCACGCACCGCGGGTGTGTGTGGTCTTTTAGAAATAGCCAGAACGTGGCGCATGCCGAGGCAACATGATGTTACGCACGTGGATATCGATGAGGCTCCCTGATGTGTACGAGCGTGTACAAGTCCGTCGCCCGCTGTTCTCGGCGTGTGCTAACGTCAGCGGCCATTACACACGCACTGAACACATTAGCGAACTGCATGCCATCCCCACCCGTAGCCTGACTGGTTTTGTGCTGCCGACGTATGGTAGCTGAGCCTTAAAGCGCAAGTTCCGTGACGGAGCAATCCACTGCGCGCTAAGCTCAGTTGGTCGACGCCTGTAGCTGTAGCGCTGGTGGGCGGTATTCACTTCGCCAAGGCACGCCCTGACAGTACAACTGAGCGATGATGTTTAGCTGACGGCCGCTGACTATCTCGCGAGTCAGGGCTAAGCGCGGGGAACTCGTCGGGTAGCGGACTGGGAATCCTGCCAGTGCAATGGCAGCAGTACTGCGACGCACGTAGCACTCCACTGCAACCCACCGAGCCTGACTCCCGGGTCGGCTGGCGTGGGCAGGCTGGTCAGCCGTCGCACACACCAAACACCCCGCGTCCTGGATTCCTTGTACATATGCAGTCGCAGGATACACACACACACACATGCTATTGCAATGAAATTGTCTCATAGAGATCTAGAGCGCCAGTTGATTTCCCCTGCCCAGCACAAGCACAATCAGATCGCTATTGCCATTGCACGCCATTGCCACAGCTGTGCTACCTGAGAGGCTAGACTGCGGCCCCTAATACTTCCATCACCTCCCACCACCTCTCAACGAGCTGTCCCATGCCGCTCCTACCTGCGCCTGCTGCCCACCGTGGCCGGCCATGGTGTCCAAGTTTCATGCAACTCAACACTGGCAACCGTACATCCCGATCCGTACCCGATCCGTCCGCGTTTCGCTGTCTCTGCCGCTTCCTCCACGCACGCACGCATGCGCGCTCTCGTCCCGTGAGCTCATTCTGAGTAATTGCGAATGCATGATCCTCCATGTGCACAGCTGAATGGACGACATGCGTCCGCATCTCCGGCGCCATGCATCATCAACACATCTCCCGGCAACGTCCCAAGTGCGATGAGCCACTGCTGTGTGCTGTGCAGATCAGAGCATTCGCAGCATGGACTTTGAGGTTGCGCCCGGCCTCACGGCGGACCAGGCCCACGCGGACCATCTGCGGCGACTGCGGCGGATGAAGTACGAGCGGCAGCGACGCAAGCGGCAGCAGGACCCGGCGGCTGCAGAGCGCATGCGCGCCAACAACCGCGAGTCCAAGCGCCGCCGCCGCCTCGCCCTTTCGACCCTGAAACAGTCCGCCGCGGAGCCCAGCCCCGCGCCTGTGGACACCTCCCGCGCGGAGGCCCCGGGTGCAGGGAGCACAAGTCGTGCGAAGCGTGCTGCTGCGGCCGTCGGCGCTGCCTCAAACAACGCTGCAGGTGAGCCAAGCCGAGCCCCCTTCCCTCTACCCTCTAATGCGCAGTTGCCTACGCATGGCCGGTGTGCTGTATGCTGTCTGCTGTGTGCTGTGCTGATACCATGAGAGCCGCAGACTAGCCGGAGCACCCTCTGGCCATGCCTGATGCGCACCTTGTCTCTGCATTCATGCCATGTGCTCCGTGTGCTGTGTGCTGTGTGCTGTGATCCTGCCGTGAGCCCGCGGCCCTCCGGCTGACCATGCTTGCCTTCTGACTCATCTCAAGGGAAAGAATTGGCAGCCTGTGGCTGCTGCGTCCCCGTGCTGCGCCATGCATGCTGCGCCATGCATGCTGCACCCAGGCGTACGTACATGCAGGCAACGCCGGTGGCACGGCGCCCGTGCGCCCCCACGGCACAGGAGCACCCGAGGCCTGCAGCGCGGCACCAGCCGCCGCCTCCAGCTCATCCCCCCAGCATGCAGCACAGCCGCAATCGCGACCGAACCCTCCGACCGACACTCCACCAGCTCCAGCCGCCAACATAACTCCAGCCGCCGATGCAGCTCCCGCCGCCACCGTACCCGCTTGCACCACGCCACAATCGGGAACCGCGGCTGCAGTCGCGCAGACGGCGCCAGCCTCAGCGGAGCAAGCACGCCGCTGCGCGCCAGCACCGCATCGCTCTGATCCGCCAGCAGGTCCCCCGGCTGCTGTGCATGCTGTGCATGCTGCGCCAGCAGGTGCGGCGGCAGTACCGGCTCAAGCACCGCAGCAGGACCCAAAGCCTCTGCCCGGCGCGGCGGAGCTCAGCGGCGCAGGCAAAGCCCAGTTTCTGCAGCTGCTGATGCACGACCTCATCCTGGCGGTGAAGCGGCAGCGGGATGATGAGCCCACATGCATGCCGCCGTCCGCGAAGCAGCAGCGCGCCGCTGTGGAGCAGGACGCAACAACGAGTCCCACAGCGGCTCCCCAGCCTGCTGCGCACCACCTGCCCGCCACACAGCAGGGTGCGGCAAATCTGTTGGGGGCTCTGCAAGGTTTGTTCGGCGTTGTAATGCTGGGCCTGCTGAGCCTGCTGGCGTGCATGCATGTATCAATCATGAAGACGGCATGTGTCCATCACGCTGTTGCGCTTGTTCGTGCGGCCGGGGTGCTGGGGGGGAAGGGGGGGATAGGGGGGGATACAACGATGCGCATGCCGCTCATGCATGACCTGCATCTGAATCCACAGTGCGTTCGCCTGTGGCTGCAGGGTAGTAAGAAGGTGGGGGGAATCAGGCGGTGATGCCTTGCTGTATGTTGTTTTGCTGGCGTCAGTTTGCTGTGGCTTGCGGCGCATCCAGGATCGCCGTGATACGTTCCACGCAATCATGTGTGAAATGCAGCTGCAGCGCCTCTGCAGTGCCTACAGGCGCATGTGCACATGCATGCCCACCGCCTCTGCTACCTCTGCAGCTCACGCATGCTCCTCGCTGGCCCACTGCCGTGCGCGACGCACATGGCGCGTGCTGCGCATCAGCAAAGCCGGATCTGCAGCACCGTGCTGCGCCCGATTGCGTGTCACCATGTCTTTGTGACGAGGCGCTCCTACTGCAGGGGCCTCGTGCGGCCTGCCCGCCACGTCACCACCACCCGCCACCGCAACTGCCGCGTGGCAACAGCGCAAGAGCACGCCTGCGCGCCGGCCCACCCGCCCCTCTGACCCCCGCACCTCCTCCCCCGCCGCCTCGCCCGCAGCAACAGCGGCAGAGCTGCACAGCAACTCACCCCGGCCACTTGGTGCGTCTAAATCCCCCGCCGCCGCCCCCACCACTCCGCCGCCGCTACAGAACCAGTCCCCCAACAGCGGCGCCGCATCAATGCATGACGTGGCCCAGGCGGCCCCATGCGGTGCCGCAGCGTGCACAGCATCGCCGCCGCGATTCGTCTGTCTGACGGACCTTCAGAACCGGAGCAGCTCCGCAGGTGCACCGCGAACTCCCCCGCCCAGCACCCCGTCCCCGAAGCGCATGCATGGCACCTCGTCGCCCGTGCATACCCCGCTGCCAGCGGGGCAGCCCCCCTCCCATGCGGCGGCCTCCTCACCATCCACACCCACTTGCGCAACTCCCTCGTTACCTCAGCCAGGCATGCACCAGTATGCGATCGACCTCGTCGCAGCCTTGGCGGAAGCTTCTGCCAAGGTACAGCTGGCGGCTCCAACTGCCAGGCAAGCTGGAAGCCCCCCCGCTGAGCATAGCTTACCTGCAACACCCAGAGCGCCGAGCGTGCCCGCCGTGCCCAGCGCGCAGGCACGAACTGCAGCAGCAGGCAATGGAGGCAGTCCCGCCACACCGGCCCCAGCAGCGACCAAGGTCCTACGTGCGCTGCCTCATATCTTGTGCAGCATGCTCGGCATGCCCAGCACGCACAGCACACACCGCTGCCCCGTGAGTTGCCATGGCCTTGCACTGTGTGTGCTCCATGCATTCAGTACCGTATACATGTATGACATGCATCCAAATGCGTCCTGATGTGGACAGGGCCGCACCCAAGCACTAGCAACATGTTGCAACATACCCTTAGCCTATCCCTCATGCTCAGATCATGCATGCCATGCGGCATATATCCCCAGCCTTCACACAGTCATACATCCGCGCTCCCGCATGCGTGCAGGCTCAGGAAAAGTAGTCGTCAAGACCCCACGGCCGACCACGCCCAGCATGCCCAGCACGCCCCCACGTCGTGCACACCAGCCGCCTGCTGCGGCCGACAATGCCTCCCCTACGCCACCTGTGCACACCAATGGCGCCGCAGCATTACCCATGGGCGGAAACAACAGCGGCGTCTCAACACTCGCCAGCCGCGGCCGAGAGGCACAGCTCGCGGCCGCTACTGCCGCCGCGCACAGCACGCAGCAGCGGAGCCCCCTGAGCGCGCGCCTCCCCGATCAGATACCCAGCACAAGCGGTGGGGCACCTGGCAGCAGTGGCGCTGGGCAAATCCGCCAGCATGCATTGCAGGGTCACACGGTCACTTTGCCGGGGAAGACCACGTCTGGGGCATCCAGTGAGCTGGTTGCTGCGCTGGAGGGGCTGGCATGCATGTCGCAGCCTGCTGCGGTGCCCGGCGCCCCCGCTGCGGCGCCGCCCGGCCGTAGCACACCTGGCGTGGAACAGCCCAGCACGCAGTGCGCGTCGCCGAGCCCAGGTGCGGCGCCGTCACTCTCGCCAGCTGCGGCGCTAGTCGAGAAGCTGGCGGCTGCGCTGCCTGCTGCGCTGTCTACTGCGCCACCCTCCACGCTGGCTGCGCCGCACAGGCAACCGCTGCACGCTGCGCCTGCTGCGGCGCCCCAGGCGGTTGCAGCAGCGGTGCGGCCCTGTGCTGCAGCGCAGTCCACCGCGCCAGCCGCAGCACAGGCACCGACTACGCCGCAGCCCCGGACTGTTGCTCCGCCGGCTGCTGTACCTGCCTCAATGGCGTCTGTGCTGCATGCCGCGGCGCCGGCAGCCAGGCCCCCCACCTCGCACTCCATTGCGCCAGCGGCCGTACCGCCTGGTGTGCCGTCTGTTGTGTCGGCAGCCGCTCAGGCGCCCCGTGCCACTGCCGTAGGCCCTGCAGTGTCCGCGCCCATGCGCCACTCGCTGTGGCCGCCACCCTCCACTGAGTCCCAGCGCCTTCCCACAGCGCTGAGCGAGTTTCGCTCAGCATGCAGCAGGCAGCACGCCGCCGCGCCACCGCATCCTCCCCCACCGCACACACCTGCGCAGCCCCGCGCAGTTGCCGCGAACCCGCCGCAAACGCAGCATGCCACCACAGCTGCGCACCCGCTCGCGCTGCGCCTGCTGCAGCTGCCACCTCAGCCTGTCCAAGCGCCGCCCAGCATGCAGCGCACGCTACAGCCGCCGACGGTAGCCGGACCGGCGCTCCGCAATCCAGTGACTCCGCAGCCAACCCAGACGACCCGCGGCATGCCAGCACGCAGTGTGCCAGCACGCAGCATGCCACCACCAGCCCCGCCTGCACTGGCAACGCAACCGCCAGCCCAATTGGGTGCTGCCATGACAGCGGCGGCTGCTGCCCCTCTGTCCGCCCCAGCACGCACAGCATGCGCCCCCGCAGCAGCGGGATCCGCCGCAGCAGTCGCGCAGCGATGCGTCGTCAGCTCAGCAACAAGCGTTCCGCACAGCGCAGCACAGCACCGGCCGCAACCAGCGCCACAGCCGGCCCCGCGTCCGCTGAATCCTCTCATGCGGCTCTCGCAGTCCATGGCGTCTCCTCTCAGCCATCCTGCCATACCGACCCCGGCCTTGCTGCGTGCTGTGCCCCCCTCAACTGCCTCCCCGGCCCCCCAACCGCAGCCGACCACCGGGGCAGCCCGCGCCGGAGCGCTGCGCGCACAGCACAGCCACGTCTTTGAACAAGCGCTTGCCGCAGCGCATCCCGTCCCCGCCGCAGCGCACCCCCCGCGTTCTGCCGCGCGCGCTCAGGCGCCCGTGGTTCATGCCAATGTGCCGATGCCGACCATGCATGCGCCCGCGCAGCACTCCCCTGTGCCGCCGTCCCTGCCGCCAGCTGCCGCGCCGCCGCCCAAACAGCAGTACGCTATGGAGGAGATCAAAGAGCTTCTAGCCCTGCTGCTCGAGCTGCGCAAAACAGGGGACACTGCTGCACAGCATGCGGTGGCCGCAGCGCAAGGCGTAGCAGACGCTGCTGCGCAGCCATCTGCATGTCTCCCCTCAGGCCCCCCTGCCGGTGTGCCAAGCCACCCCTCACAGCGCAGCATACCTACAATCATCAAACCGGACCCAGACGCGCCCCCTACACTCGCCGAGCCCGCTTCACCTTCGTCACGTAGCCCCCAGCCCGCGATCCCCCGCCTACCCAGCGCAATCGCAGCACACCTCCGCACTGCCATGCATTGGCTCTACGCGTCTGCCGTGCCGAGCGAGCAGCCCCCCCTCACGCAGCCGGGGCCCCCCACGCCCGGCGTGATCACCGCAAGCCTCTCGATCGTCGCGACGGTCTGCCGGCTGCTGGCCTGCGTCGACATGCATCCAGGGGAAGGCGGACAGGCTCTGATCGCTGTAGCGCGCCGCATCGCCAGCGGCGGCCTCCCGCAGGCTGTTGCCGGCGCCAGCATGCATGCGCAGCCACGCAACGTGTGCGCGCGCAAGGCGGCGCGGCGTGCGGAGGCGCTGGCCGCGCTGCTGGCCGCGCTTGACGCGGTGTCGTCCGTGCCTGACGCGTTTGCTGTGCTGCACATGTGGCTGCAGCAGATCTTTGAGGGGCTGCTTCAGGGTTCCACGGCGGCCACGGAAGGCGTCTGGGCTCCGCGCACGCCCTCGGCAGGCTTCTTGTACGAGGTATGGACCACCGCCGTTTAGAAGAGGACCACATCGAGCGTCTCGCTTTCCTGTCAAACGAGCCTCCTGCATCCAGAGCGTCGACCCGTTGCAATGACTCTGCTTGGGCAGCTGTGACGCAATCCGATTCAGCCTGACTCTCGCGAGGCACGCAGCGCTGCACGCACAGTACAGCCCCGCATCCATGCATGTCACGCATGCATGAGTCTGGTCGCAGCGCGCACAATGAGCAGGCATCACAGCTTCCCCCTGTCAGAGCCTACTGCACGCCCGAGGCCGCGGACACAGCGACCTGCATGCATGACATCCATTTACCCGCCCCAGCTTGATGCAACAGTAACAGGCCTTTCCTTGGACGTCATGTCACATCCTGGCGTGCTGCATGTCGCCCTCGAAAATTGAAAAGTAAAGAATCGTTGCCGGGCTGCTGCTGTTCTGTTCGTGTATCAACATACCTCAGCCTCTACGCTGATCGAGCGCCGTTTCAGCGTCGATCCGTGCGAATGACCACGCGGCGCCGTGTGCAGGGCCGCTGCGTCAGGGTGTATGCTGTGCTGGCGCGGGAGGTGCTCGCGGCCCTTGCGGACACCCTTGATGCCGAGTGATCGACTCGGAAGCTGCATCGGTGATGAAACATGCTGCATGCCGAGCTCAGAAGCTGCATCAGTGATGAAACATGCCGCATGCCGAGCAATGTGTCACCGGAAAGATGCGCCACGACTGGGAATCCCCCGGAATTGCCTCCCCCCAGAGTGGTTTCAGTCCGTGCCGTCCGCGCCCCCTTGTGGCCAGCTCTGAGCGGCGCAGTCCACCATGGCCGCTTCCGTTGCCATGCATGCAGCAAGGCGTCGCCTCTCATGCATGCACGTCATGGCCGAGGTCGGCGGTGCTGCGGCATGCTGACCAGTGGGCCACACAAGTCGCCTGCTGTGGTGATGTCTGCTCAAGCCTTGTCTGCTCCGTTTGTTGGTCGATTGTAGATCTACCATCATGTGCCAGGTTCTGGATCGCAATGTCTTCCTTGCCCATGGCTGTTTCATGTTTCATTTGAAGTTTCAATTTCATAAAAGCAGTACTAGCCCGCGGTTCAGCAAGCCCGCGCGATGTACGTGTGCCGTTTTAAGAGTACAGACACTGTCCTCAGAAAGTAGTGCGCAACATGTTGGCTTCAGGCTCGCACACCGCTAAGGCTATGATTTTCTCAATCAGCTTGGTCCTGCTGTCAGAGCCAGTTTTTTCTTCGCCATGACAGCTCGGTGCACGTGCCAGCGATGCCAATGCTAGCATGCAAACTAAACTTTGTGAAACAGAGCAAGTGGATGCTGCAGGCATGGTCATGACCCAGCACATTGCTGTGTTCTGTCGGATAGCCCGCGCACAACGTGTGTAAAGAATACTGATGAATCCACTGAACTGACTGACAACGAATCGCTCATTCACTGTTCAAAGCCCACATGCAACTGTATAATTCATGCATGTGCGAAATCTTGCTGTCTGTGTTACACAGTGATAGATCTAGGACTCAGCAGCGCCGAGGCAACAGACCAGGCAACAAGCAGACAGACCGGCCGCCGCAAGCACCAAGGCTACGCGCCGCACGAGCAAATGCCAGAACAAACCAACGCCAGCGCGAAAGCAGACACGCACACACCACGCAGTACCACGCGTCCAATCTTGCTGTCTGTGCACCACAGCCAGCCAACTGTCTGACATTTATTTCAAGGAAAGTAGCACAAGCACTACTGGCGCTCCATGTCCCACTGACGCTCTACAGCGCTTCCCACAGCCGGATACTGAAGCTTGTGCAGCAATTGCCTGTGCCCCCACAAGCCAGTCAATGTCATATCTAAATGTAATATCTGAATGGTGAGCTTGGGCACTCTTTGTAGCCGCCATCGCTGTAAACCGTGTATACCAAATCACCTAGCTTGAACTTGTGAACGACGTCTGCGGGCTCAGCAGCAGGCACCCCATGGTCCTGCATGTACAGCAGATACAACACATCAAGACGCCTGGTCTGTTGCCTCGGCGCTGCTGAGTCCTAGATCTATCACTGTGTAACACATCAAGACGCGGTGTCCATCTGTACAACGAGAGATTGTGCATCTGGTACAGGCGGAATGACTGCGTCTCGCACACACCCAGGCCAACGCTCAGCACACCGATTGCGCGGGTCCGCTGGGAGCTCGTGCCGAACAAGCATTGCTCCGTGCTTGCGGCTGCAAATGGAAGGCAGAACACAAAAATGTGTGTCACTACCCAAAGCAGTACTCCACACCGACCACATATACACCCGGCTAAAATGCACGATGGCAGATAAACCAAAAATCGATAGACAGTGTCCTTGGGTGGGTAGGTGCGACCAACATCAGCCTGGTCGAACGCGTTGCAGAGCTTGGAAGGCAGTGGCTTGCCGCTCTTGTGGTGGCTGGCCCCCAGGTATGGCTGGAGGCTGGTATGACTCCTCCCAGCCGTCCCGCATTGAAGCAGCACCGCGGGAGGCCCTGCTGACGCCACGTCTGCTGCAGAACCTCCGCAAAGCTGAGCAGGGATTGCAGACCTGGCACAGGAAATGTCTTTGGTTTTGTTGGCTGCGCCGGAACTGACAAAAATTTTGCTGACTCCCAGAACACGCGGGTCACCGTGGGGTCGGGCAGGCGAATTTTTGACAGAAACGCTTTGCGCTGCGGTGTGTCTAAATTCTGGAGGGACAGCAAGACATACAGCATGTTGACCTGCCGTTGCACGTCGCGCCCAACATGAATCTCATGCGCCACCCGCTCCAGGAAAATTGAAGTACACAGCAGGAATGCGAAAGCAAACAAGGCAGCACACACAGCAGTCTTGGTGGATAGGCTAGCTCCGTCCGCATACGAGCGGTTGGTGGCGATGCACCCAATGGCGCAGAGACTGAAGCCCAGCAATAGGGACCGAAGAAGCAGCCTACAGGTATGCAATGCAGGGCCTGCATCATCGATATGCCTCTGGGGTGCTTTTGCACTGCCTCGGTGATTTCGATGGGAAGGGGTGCACCCGATGGCAAGCGTGTCGCATCGAGGTGCGCCTCCAGCAGTGGTGCCACGGCGGACCTGCCATGCAGACGTCGAGCCTTCAGTGTCTGCTCGTACAGCTCCTTGGTGGACCCCGTTGCAATTGACTCGGCTACCATTTTGTTCTCGGCTGGGAGGAGCAACACATGTACAGCACGCACTGGTCGCAGTCTCGCCTGTAGCAGACCATCAGCTTTGCTAGTAGGAGTGCAGCTGCAGGTTTGCACTGCAGGCTGGCAAGCCTGAGCCAACCTTGGTGAGGCTGCTGTCATGCGTGCTGAGTGCGACTATTGCGATATGTTGCTCTCTACGGAACACATTCGCAGAGAGGACAACATCAACACCAACCGTGAATTTCAGGAGCGATTGTAGTTCACATGTGCGTTGCAATAGCTCAGTACTGGTGGATCATGGGCTGGTGGTGAGGTTGCCCAGCTGGACCTGTGCAGGCCCGACGGACTGCCAAACCATGGCCAGAGGTCAGCTGCAAGCGTCAGCATAGGTTTGCGTGGCCGACCCAGCTGGGTGTTATCAGGTAGGTTTGAGGGAAAAGTAAAGGCACCTTGGCGGACGGATATCGAGCTGCACGCTGCGTACACCTACTTGCGTTGCTGTCTGCCTTCGGGGGGGTATTGGCCGTCTGCTTTCCTGCTGTTGCACTAGGACGACGCTGCCAGTCGGAAAATGTCGTACTCCGAGGACACAGGCGGCAAAAAGCACCAAGGACGTCATCGTGACTCGAGAGGGACGTCATCTAGCGATCACATGTCAACCCCGTCCTCGGGAGACAAGGGCGCCAAGATGACGTAACTGGCTGGTGGCCGGCTGGGTATGACGTCCCCATGCCATCATGCGCACGGCTGGGGTACATCCGGATAACCCACAGGTGGGACATCTTGATGACGTCACTGCCACCGCCACTGAGACGGCTTCCATGCCGATGAAGTCCCGGGTTATGCGCGTAGATGGTGACGTAACCCGGACGTCATCAGTGACGTCCTGCTCGGGTGATCAGGAGATGCCCTGGCCAGAGCACATATAGGAGCACTATAACTATGGTGCCAGCACTTTCGGGACGTCCTTACATGACGCCGGGAGGGCACCATAGGGACTGTGAAAGGACAGTGGAGTGACTGCAAGAGGTCGGCGTGAGGACTGCCCGACAGGACGCGGAGTTGACGAGGGACAGAGCAAGGACAGCTGCGGGACTTGTGCAAGATGGGCTGAGGATCCTTGGGGGACACAGGTTGCATAACAGGGATGTCACAGTAACAGTCATGGGACGTCCCGATGATGGAGTGTGACGTCACCAGGGCATCATGAAGACTTGTTACATCTACGATTGAGGACTCTAAGTCAGTCATGCATGAATCCTTAAGGAGTCCTAGGGGACGAGGTCAGCTTAGGGACATCCTAGATACAAGAAAGGCCTGGAGGCCCAATCGACCGGAGTACCCCGGACGCCACTTTGGTCGATCGTGCCCAATCGACCGGAGCACCCCGGACGCCACTTTGGTCGATCGTGCCCAATCGCCTGCAGCACCCCGGACGCCACGATGGTCGATCGTGCCCAATCGACCGCAGCACCCCGGACGCCACTTTGGTTGATCGTGCCCAATCGACCGCAGCACCCCGGACGCCACGTTGGTCGATCGTGCCCAATCAACTGCAGCACCCCGGACGCCACTATGGTCGATTGGGCCCGATCGACCACATAGCCCTCATGGAGCCACGAGGACCGCTGCAGACCGCTGCACGGCCTCTCACATGCCCCTTGCCCCGCCTTGGCCCTCCCCCCTCTGCCCTACCCCTGCCCCCTGCCCCCTTGCTGCACATAACCCTCATCTGCTCTCCTAACATGCTGTTTCCGGCCACGCCAATGCTGCAACGTCACCACTGCTGCCGGTGGCGGCTAAAAGCAAGCCTGCAGGCCTTGTGTGCGCCACAATGGCTCCAGGACTCCTACTAAATAGCCTCTTCCAGCGCTGCCGCAATCTCGTGTTCACGTTTGGCTAACTCTTCCTGCAAGATAATGTGTGTGAGGCGGCTGTACAAGCTTGCACCTGTTCCTGATGAATTGCAGACCACAGTAATTGTGATTCACATCACAACAGACCAGATCCCAACACAGATGAAAGGTACATGTTGCGAGAGGGATCTTACCTGAGTAGCGAGTAGCTTCTGCCATATCCCGGCGCATGGCCCGATGTTGCAGGGGGCCGGTCAGCTGCAGGTCCGAGCAAGTTCTTTAGCTTAGTCACTGTGTCCTGCAATTTTGAGGCACTCGCCCCTGTGGCCTGTACAGCACGGTGCTGTTGATGTTGGACATTGTCTGCTGTATTCCGGTTTGACCTGGCAGGTGGTGGTGGATGGCAGGCTTGGGTACAGGTGGAGGAGTATCAAAAGCAGACACAAAAGTAAGTCAGGACGTACTGTTGGGGCTGGAGAAAATGCAGCTTGGTCTGAGGGCCTGGTAATTGAGGCCTCTACGGCTGTCGAACATGTGGGAGCTGACAGGCTGTTTGCCACAGCTTGGCTCTGCTCAACATCGTTGGTAACATTCAGCTTGCGGCGGACGGCCTTTCCCTACACATGACACTGGGTTGGCAACGCTACAAGTGATTTGGTGTTCGACCTGAACGCAAACAACCTGTAGGCGCACGACGCTGTACCAGCCACTTACCTGTCAGGATCAGTGCATTGGCAACTTTAGCGTGCGATACTAGCACATGGATGAAAGCGTGCCTGATCAGCCTCATCCACATCCTGTGACATTTCGGATGCTTTCGCGGGTGACTCAACCACATCTTCTGCGGCCTCGGCTGCAGTCTGTCCTGCCGCCTGCGGCGCCTTCTTCAATGCCTTGCGCTTCACAGGTTTTTGTTCTGACTCTTCCAACAGGTCAGCAGGAACCGCATAAATCCCATCCATGGCCCACTCTTCGCACGTGCGGGGGGCTGCAGTTGGATCATCTGGATTCGGGACCTGCATGTCGCATACATTGACGTGTCTAGGCACAGGGCCGCGCAAAGCAGCAAGCAGGACATCGCTACGGCTTACTGCGGCATGCATAGGTAATCAGATTCAGCAACATCCATTGTACACGCTTTGACACCCTACACGCATACCCTAAGTACCAGCCAATCGCAGCACACTGCACGGGCAGCATACCAACTTTGTAGTGAAGGCCCTCAATAGCTTAGCTTCGAGGCGGGTAGGAGGCATCTCTTGCCCAGTGCTGATACCGTACTCCTTATCTATGGCGCTGTTAACACTTGATGCACGTTTTGCGCACATCAGCATACCTGCGTCGGACCCAGAATCAATACAAGCATGGCTCCCGAACAGTTGCCCCGCACGACAGGTGAGATAGACGGCGCGTACGTAATACCATGCTCCTTTGCAGCTACCTTCCACATGCTCGTCCAGGCTTTGGATAGATTCCGGCAGAGCTCGATGGCGGTCCTTGCACCCTGCTGTTCAGCGGCTGACATGGTGGAGCCGGCAAAGAAGTCTTTGTGGTCCTGCGGAACATGCACACCATGTTCTGGGGCAATGCATCTATGGTGACTCGCATCAAGCACGAACACATTATGTGGGCCCTGCACGGCTACAATCGACCAAGACACACTGGACGCCACGATGGTCGAATGTACCCAATCGACCATGACCCGCCGGACGCCACCAGGCTCACCTGTGACACATGAAGCTGCACCAGACACAGCCGCTGCCGTGCCTACCATCTGAAACGACGATCGTGGCATGGCAATGCAACCGCCGAATGGGATGCATGGCAGAACAGAATGACCTGGACCGCTAGCCCCCGTGCTCGATGTTAATACCACTCCACGTCTGCGAGACCAGTGCACTGGAAAAAGTACATCGACCACTGCATCAGCAAAACCGAGCTGTGGTAGTCACTTCATCCGGCCGATCGAGAGACGGACGCAATGTCCGGATGGGATTCGGTGCCAAGAAAACGGCTGGATCAGCTGGACGTGCGGCGTGCAAGTTTAGGAACATAGACAGCACGGTGATTGTCAGTTCGTTGCAGCGTACGTGCGGGAGGAGGGCAAGCGCACCGTCTCGGCCAACATGTCGAACGTCTCAACAACCGACTGTAGCATGATGGCCCCTGGTTTGCTTGCCCTCACGAACTTCACGAAGAGGTCTTTTACAATCTGCGCATCATTACAGCGATCCAGCGACGCCTTCATACCTTCTGGGATGTCCTTCAAGATGCTCTGTATCTTGTCGGTCGACCGCAGGAGTCGTGGCTTCCACGTAACCCATGGCGACACAGACGCCTTCCGCCCACCCGCGGTTGTACTCAAACGCACTGTGTCCATAGAAACAGCGGTTGCGGTGGCAGTGAGCACCGGGGATTGCTCCTGAGCCAGCGTGCAGGTGAAGGGCGGTAACCATACCGCCTGCTTCCCCACTGCCGCTGCGGCAGTCGACATAGCGACATCCATAAGCGAATTGAAGTCAGCATACTGTAATTCGATGTAATATGTGGGATTAGGCCTGCTTGTCACCCGCAGCGTCGCGCTGCTGAAGGGCCGCTTCGCACCACACGCCGAAAAGATAGTGTCTGCCACAGCCCTCCCCCATGGTGTGTTAGAATAAGCAGACTTCCATTCAAACGGTGGAGCATCGCCGGCACTGCAACAAGCGCCGGCTAGTTGACAAGCCGTGCAGTTGTTACCTGGCGTTACCGCGGGCCGGCTGTTGGGGCCCAGTCGTATAATAAGAGCAGCAGCAGTCACACAATACGCAAATTGATAGTAGACAATATCGTACTGCAGCATGATCGTGGTCTCGTCCGTCGGCTGGCCCATCTTGCACAATGTACTCCTGTAGCGACGACGGTAGGCCCTGTCCGTCGGCAAAATCGAGTCGAACAGAACTTAGTAATGCGAGATATATCAATAGGCATGATAGAAGACTGGGCGTAGAAGACTGTACATGCTTCACCCTCAAAGCAAGCGTTCACACGCGGGTGTGGGCAGAGGGTGTCGGCTCGACTACCCCCGTCAAGTCGGGGGTGTGTCTACAGGAAGTGTGAAGTGTGTGACGCTCGCTACCCGGTGGCATTCCGGATGCGCTTGCGTGGACCCGTCATCAACCTTTATATAGGCTTGAACTTCATCCCACCAGTCGTGACACGATGGCAGGCGCGCCCAAGAAGAAGCTCCGTCGCAGGGCTCGAGAGATCGATGATCACTTCGCCCAGTATGGGATGCGCCGTGTGCCTACGGATACCAAAGACTCTAGGTCTTTGTTCAAGTGTGATCACTGTCTAGGTTTTTTCGATAATGTCGCTCATGCGGAGCGCCATTTTAAAGTCACTGCTTGTCCTAAGCGGGCTGCGGCGTGGAGATCAGCTGCTGCACGGTCCGTTGATTCGCCTTTGCTCAATCACTGTGCGGTAGTTGATGATGGCTTGCGCTTCCCCCGCGAGGCAAGTGCTGATGCGCTCCTGGATGGCATTGGAGCAGGAGAGCTCGCGGGCACTACACAAGACCCGCGAGATATCGGGGGACCCATTTTCCAAGATTCCCCGCCTCCACCATCACCCCTCGCTCCACCAGCACCCCTGCCACCACCAGCACCCCTCCCTCCACCAGCACCCCTCCCTCCACCGGAACCAGATCCACACGATTACCTCGTCCCGGTCGGAGACCCCGCAATCCCACAGGCACCGGTAAGCTGATACTGCCCTGTCACTGTGTATATTGCATGATGGTGTCAGCCGCGCATACCGCTCCTTCAACATATGCAATCCAGCGATAAGTTGCAGGTACACCTCATCGCTGCGGATGCGCTTCCCGTCGATGCAGACCCCCAGTACGATGGGTTTGATCAAATCGGTGACGAAGATGGAGAGGAATGGCATGACGCCCTGGAGCCAGATGATGAACAACCAGAGGAGGAGGAGGAGCCCGTGAAGGCGCCCAGGGCGAGACACCGGTGCCTGTCTCAACTTCCGCCTGGCACATTCCATCGTGGCCGGGCATTCGAGCAAGGTACGTGAGGTTGCTGTGTGGCTGGCAAGGCTGGCATCAGAGCATCGTATCACGAATTCGGCCATGGACTCATTCTGCCAGATGGTGCATTTCCTGCTGTTACCAGAGGGAAACCTGTTCCCCAAATCGTACCACATGCTCTGCTGTGCACTCGCTGTCGAAGATAGCCATGACTGTGAGCGGCACATCTGTGACGCTTGCTGGGAACTCTTCCCGGACATCCCGGGTGACTCACACGCGGTCCATGCGGATGAGGTCTGCCAGCGGCCGGGTTGCAACAACCCCCGATTCAAGCGTGGCCCAGGAGGTCATGTCTCCCCCAAGCGTAGCGCATTTTACTTCGGGAATAAGGGCACCTTTGTGGACCTCGTCTGCAAGCCAGATATGTTGCCAGCCATCTTGAGTCACCGCAAGGAGGCTTTCGAGGATCCAGAGTCCTTTTGGAACTCGCCCGCCGGCCGCGAGCTGAACGCCCGGTGTGGGAACAAATTCGACGAGACGTATACAAAAGCTGACGAGTTTGCAGTGCTCGTGAGCCTAGGTGCGTCGCCTTTGCATGCGTGTCCTCCTCCTGATCTTCAGACGAGTGCCTGTTGTGAAACTTGCCTGCAACCGTGTCCTAGGTGGTGACTCCCGGTGCAGGGGCAGACGGTGGTCAGCTCTTTGTTAACAAGCAGCACGGCGCCCTCATCTAGGGCATCCGGCTCTAGGAGCTGCACGACAGGATGGCCGCGAAGAATGACACCTGGGCTCCCCTGGGCGTTGTGGAGGGGCCGACCGAGCCCAACCGTCTGGACAGCGTCTTGGAGTCTCTGGAGGACTTCTTCCTCGCACACGACCCTGGTGTGGTATACACTCTCTGACTGGTGCACAGCCCATCAGTGTGCCAACTGCGAATCTGTTATTCAGGCGCTGAATTGTGTGTACACTTGCCTGCACTTGCGTGCCGGTGCTTGCCTGTCGCCCTCACACGCACCTCCCACCATGTGAGGTAGCCTCTGCAGGCAGGGACGGAACCACCCCGATCATTGTGGAGATCTGGGAGGACCCTGCTGATCCAAACAGCAATAAGAGGCTAGTGAAGCTGTGGCCGGTCTGTGGCTGGGCAGAGGGAGACATCCCTGTGCTCGATGAGCTGGCCAACGCCGTTGGTCATGGGGCCAAGTCAGCTTGTGTGCGTTGCGCTTTCCTTGGTGCAACCGTGAAGGATGCCAACACAGTCCGGTGCATCCACCCGTCTGGCCATTGCCAGGCACGATACCATTGGCCGGTGTGACTCACTGTAGGGGATAGGCTCCACTTCGATTAGGAGGGAGAACACTCACGCAATAGCCATGGCTATGCACATAACACTTGACCCGGTTGATAGCTGCAAACACAGTGATCCACAGCTGTTTTATTATCGCGTTACAGTTCCCTTGATACGGCTTCGCCCTCTTGTCCCGCGCGCGATCTCGCAACGCGATGCCCGTGGTTGGCAGGCTCTGCCTAGCAGCCTCTGGTATTGGTCTACTACTGGTGGCCGGTGTGCAGGTGGGAAAGCTACTGCTACATCACTCAATCCGTGCCTGCTTACGCGGGTGGCGGCTCACTGCCAGCCTCCTCAGCTGAGACGCAGGGCGGGCAGCCCGCCCTGCCACGCATGCCACCTGGCTACATGTCCTCTGACACAGGTGAGCAGGGCTGCAGAGATGAATGGACTCCCCCCACGACTGTCACCCCCGAGGGCACGTGGACAGGAGATGGTGTGTTGAAGTGGTCAGGCTCGGAGATCATGTCCAGGGCGGAAAAGGCTGCCGAGATCGAGTCCCAGGTTCGGCGAGCTACCAACAGCACTGTGATGCCCAATGCTATGCGCCCAGAGCGGGGTGGTGTCTGCCCCTTGCATAGGCTGTCGGTTGCAATGGACATCACCATCTTCGCAGCCGCTGGCATCCTGTATGCAGGTTTACAATCCGACTCGGCCGCCGTACACTGGTATTGCAGCCAGGAGTATGCGTGCAAATCGCGCTCACAGGCGTGAGTCAGACGCGCTTGCGAGTGATGCTGGCCCAATGGCCAGTATGGTTGTGGCAGCGACGTCTGCAGCAGGCCTGGCAACCTCTGACATGCAGGCCTCAGACCTACAGCCCGGTCTATGTCTCCCTCCTGCAGAGCTGCAAGAGGACACGAGGCACTCCCCGCGGGCACTGGGGCCGGCCACATGCATTCCAGGTCTCCCATCGGCCATGGCTATGTCTATGGCAGATAGCCCACCCCCAATCCCCCCAGAGAGGCCCGATGTTGAGTCCGGCGGTATGCCGGCTCAGTCAGAGGCCCCCCCCCCCCCCCCCCCCCCCCCATGGATTACCTTTCGAAGCTTGCCATCGCGATGGGCGGTACGGTAAACCAAGTGCCAAAGCCTCGGCTGGGGGTGTCGAAGCCAGTCCCTGTACGCCACCGTCGCCGCTACACTGGGCGAGCTCAAGTAGTTGCCGCCACTATAATGATGCTGCCAGCCCGAGGAGGACGTACACGAAGGATGTGCGGATGGCACGAAAGTGACGGTCGGATGACGGCGGAGGGACGTCATCGGGATAGTGGCATGGCGTACTCAAACTAACGAGTACGGTATCAGGACAGGATGAGGACACGTGGATGATGCCAGGCGGATGCTCCGATGACCCGACGATGTTATGCGGACGGCTGGATGACGCTCGGATGACAGGAGTATGTCGTCGAAGTGACGTCAATGATAAGATTACATGTTACATGATGACGTCACTATGGCGAGGCGCGGGCGTCATGATGGCATGGTGGTTATAAAATATGGGTCACCTAAGCGTCATCATGGCGTCCTCGTCGGAGACGCAGGTCCGCCTGCCACCAAGATCACATCCCGATGGCGTCCGTAGGAGGACGTCCTCCTCGGACTCGAGTCCCCCACCCGCGTCACCGAGGACGTCCTCCTCGGATCGCAAAACCGCACTGCTGGCGTCTTCTGCAGGGCTCCCCGGCAACAGCGCTCGTGTCACTGAGACACACCAGCTCACTACATCTCAGCTCCCTACATCCCCGCATGCTCCTCTATGCATGTCCAGACTCCATTCTGGCAGCCAGTTCATCCTGCTGCTACCATGGCCGCCAGCCATGCCGATCCTGTGCGATCTAAGGCATGGCGTCCTCCAACGCTGCGTCGATCTGCTTCTGCAGTGCAGCCAACTCTGCCTGCAAGGTTTTGTTTTTCAGGTGGGTGGAATTGGTTGGTCGCGGCAGGGATCCCATGTGAAACAGCATATACTATGGGCTCCAACCTGTCAACGTCGCCCATGAACGCTCATCAACACAAACTCGCGCAGTTCATGCATCTAGCGAGGTGGATCTTACCTCAGCAGTTGCTAGCAGGTCCCACATCGGCGCAGTGGCGCCTACAGTTGTTGGAGTTTGGTCTTTCAGCAATCCTTTAAGCATGTTAACCCGCTCTTGAAGGTCTTTGCCACGCTCGACCGTGCGCTGCACCACACCTGACTCTGTCAGGACAGAAGATGTTGGAGATATTGTGCTGGTTGTGCCGATAAGCAAGGCAAAATTTTGAGCCACGCTGCCTGGTTTGCACAGCACTGACAAAATCAATGAAAAGTCAGTCAAGTCTTACCTGAGCGGGCGGGTTGAAATCGGTGGTCAAAGAAGCCCCGTGTCCTGATGATCGAGTACTTTCACGAGCCTGGACATTAGAGCTTGGTACAGGCGAGCTCATGGCGCCTGGCTGACTGTTGGGCTTGGGCTCGCTCTGATCAACATCCAGCCTCCGGCGCGCGGCACCTCTCTACACAGTGCAACGAGTTATTGGCTGGCAGTTGCCTTGGTATCATGCCAGCGATCAGTCAACACAATTGCTTGTGTGCAATCAGGGCGCATGGTTGGGTTAGCATGGTAAGGTAAGCAGGCTTGCAGAGGAGCTGATGACATGCCTGCACCCCGTCGTCCTCAGGCGGGTCGGCTGCCTTCGCCGGCGACTCTGCAACATCTTCAGCGGCCTCTGAGTTAACACGGACTGGTGCCTTCACCACCTTAGTGGGTGGCTTGCGCTTCTCCGTACCCCTCCTGGCGCTGTTCCCCCATTTGGCCGGAACCGCATAGACACCACGTATTGCCCAGTCTTCGCATGTCCGTGCAGGTGCCTTGGGGTCAGCTGGGTTTCGCACCTGCAGAAACGGAGACTGTCAATCGCTGACATGCGATGGTCAAAATGCATCACATGCCCCTGGATGACAGTGCCCTGTACCTGCATGTCGATGCTGTTCCTGACAGTCACAGCAACACTGACACATCCACACGTACGCTTAACACGAATGAGTTGGTATTTGCCAAGTCCAGGTGACGGTGCGGGCGGCATACCAGATTTGTAGTGAAATCTTTCAGATTGACAGCATATTGCGAGGTATGTGGTATCTCTTTCTTCGTGGCCTTGCCAAATTCTTTCTCTCGTCGGTTATTGCGATTAGACAGACCAGTGCGCAGCTGGTCGTATCTGCAGCACACCCAGTGTAACTGTGTGAGGTGGCAGTCGACCTGGGGGCAGAAGGCAGGTGAGCAGCATGCACACACGTAATGTTCTCTTTTAGAGCTTCTTGTATCATAGCCCGCCATGCTCTGCCTAGGTTCTTGCACAAGGTGACACCCTCCTCAACGGCCGTTCGATTGGCAGCGGACATGGAATGCTCCGCAAAGAATGACTCGAGGTCCTGCACAACACCGGTGGGCTGACTGAAGTACGGCATGCCACCTGTACTTGGCGGTGCCAATCGATCATGCGCGATGTGGGCCGAATTGAGCTAAGTGCCGTCGTCGGGACGAGTGTCCGAATAGGCCTATTCGGACTCCATGCACTTGTCGCCACAATGCTCGACGCGGCCCCACCCAGCCGCGTATTGAGCTAAGTGCCGTCGTCGGACCGAGTGTCCGAATAGGCCTATTCGGACTCCATGCACTTGTCGCCACAATGCTCGACGCGGCCCCACCCAGCCGCGTATTGAGCTAAGTGCCGTCGTCGGACCTAGTGTCCGAATAGGCCTATTCGGACTCCATGCACTTGTCGCCACAATGCTCGACGCGGCCCCACCCAGCCGCGTATTGAGCTAAGTGCCGTCGTCGGACCTAGTGTCCGAATAGGCCTATTCGGACTCCATGCACTTGTCGCCACAATGCTCGACGCGGCCCCACCCAGCCGCGTATTGAGCTAAGTGCCGTCGTCGGACCGAGTGTCCGAATAGGCCTATTCGGACTTCATGCACTTGTCGCCACAATGCTCGACGCGGCCCTACCCAGTCGCGTATTGGCTAAGTGCCGTCGTCGGAACGAGTGTCCGAATAGGCCTATTCGGACTCCATGCACTCGTCGCCACAATGCTCGACGCGGCCCTACCCAGTCGCGTATTGAGCTAAGTGCCGTCGTCGGACCGAGTGTCCGAATAGGCCTATTCGGACTCCATGCACTCGTCGCCACAATGCTCGACGCGGCCCTACCCAGTCGCGTATTGAGCTAAGTGCCGTCGTCGGACCGAGTGTCCGAATAGGCCTATTCGGACTCCATGCACCTGTCGCCACAATGCTCGACGCGGCCCTACCCAGTCGCGTATTGGCTAAGTGCCGTCGTCGGAACGAGTGTCCGAATAGGCCTATTCGGACTCCATGCACTCGTCGCCACAATGCTCGACGCGGCCCTACCCAGTCGCGTATTGAGCTAAGTGCCGTCGTCGGAACCAGTGTCCGAATAGGCCTATTCGGACTCCATGCACTTGTCGCCACAATGCTCCATACATCCGCACGCACAAGCTGTCGTAACAGATCACCTATGACGTATATTGCATGCCATGCTGCTAACGTGTACCACCGATTGCAATGGGATGGGCCTACGGGCCTGTACACGTTTTTCGCCTGGCCAAACTCGCGTAACAACCGCCCATGGCATGACAACCGCTCTGACACTGCAGCTTTGGCCAAAGCTGCACGTACCGATCGGTACTTCTCTGATTAACACCAAATTGACTCAGGGATCTGGAACGCTACACGCCTCTCGAGTTTAATCGGGACGGCGGTATTCGCGTCGTTGATGACCAAGTGCACCGCGACATAGCATGGACGGACAGTGTAAGCTGTCAGATGAACCGCTAGAATATATAGCATTCAGGTTACTGTTGTCTGGCCCGTAACGAGACAGGGAAGATACACATCGTACCGTTGCGCCTAAAAACTCGCAAGCTTCAACGGTTGCCAGGATTAGGTATTCTCCCGGCTTCCTGTGGACAAACTTTTCAAAGCATTCAGTCAGAGTCTTGTCGTCTTGACAGGCCGCTAGGGTGTCCTTCAACGCCGTCGGGATGTCCTTCAACGTGCTCTGGATCCTGTCTGTAGACATCAGGCACCGATCCCGCCACATCACCCACGGCGACTCCAGTCGCAGAGCGGGACGGCGATTATGGTTAACGCTGACATAATCTGCGTCCATCGACACTACGGATGCACCCGCAGTCGAAGCGGGCTGATGAGCTGGTGGCTCGGGCTCTAGCAGCGTGCATGCAAAAGGCGGGTGCAAACCGTCCTTGATCGGCTCCGCCGAAGTGCGAATAAGGTTCATTACCTGAGCAAAGTCGTTGAAGCCAACATCTAGATAAGCGTCGGGATTGGCCTCGCTGACCAGTCGCACCGACTGCATACAGTATGGCTGCACTGCACCACACGCACTAAAGAGGGTGGCTTTCATGCTCCGGGACAGCGGCTCGCTTTTGAGAGCAGCAGTCCACTGGAACGGTGTGGCTGAGCCAGCTCTGCAGCAGGGACGACTGGGGCGTCAATGCACGCAGCCGTGGAGTTGTTACGCAGCGGTGATTCACGACACACGCTGAACATAAAGCTCGTGACTGCTCTCCATCACTTGTAAACATATTATATCAGCCGGTATGCGATCGTACCTCAGCGTGATCGTGGTGTCTTTCGTGGGATCCTGCATCTTGCGTTGCTGTTGTGCTGTGGCCGCGGCGGTGACGTATAGTAAGTCCTGCTGTTCAGAAAGCAGATAAGCGTTGATGAAGTATTCTCAGGCAGGCAGCCAGCTGATTTGTTGAAGTCGGAACCGATGGGCCCACTCGGATTTTTTCCTACACGGAATGGCCCCGCGATGTCGATTATGTGTCTACAGGCGCAGTTCGGCAAGTAAGTCGGGCAGTACGGGAGACCACTGAGTCCGCGGAGCCCGCTGAATCGCGCATCGTATACAACCCTTCAGTGTATCCGTACGTTTCTCGGCAGCGGTGACTAAATGTCCAGCGGAGGCGCCCCAAAGCGCCGTCGTTCGGCCCGTGAGATCGGCGAATTGTGTGATCTGTTCAACGTGTCTATTGTTCCTAAGAGCGGCTCTAAACCAAAACATTACGTATGTAATTATTGTACCACTCCTCTCCGTGATGTCACCAAGTTGGAGGCGCATTTCGTGCCTCGAGCATGTCGCCAGCGTATGTTCGCGGCCGGGGACGCGCACAAGCAACCGATTGCAAAGCCAGTGCGGCAAGACAATGCGGCCGATTTTGATGGCTTGCCAGTGGCAAACGACGCTGGTGCCAGTGGCAATATGGATGTCGATCAGCCCGCGGGCAGTGGAGGTGCCGACGTGCCCTCTGCCTCCCATCGCCTGCGCAGCATGTTCCGCACCCCGTCCCGGATTGGCCCCTTATTGGGACATCTTTCCAGTCGGGGACCCCGAGCACCCACAAGCTCCGGTACGTTGCTGTGGTCAATCCGCATGGGGTCAGAGTTGAGCGTCCTCGCAAGTGCAGGCTCCTTACGAGTCCTCTGCCACGTGACTTGCTCCCGGCAAGGCTGCCCGACCGAATCTTGTATGCAGGCGCATCTCGTGCCTGCGGCTGTACCCGCAGTTGAAGCCGACCCCATCTATGATGGGTTCGACCCCCTACAGGACAATTACGAGGAGGTGTGGTTTGACGCCGAGGAGGGCGATGACGAGGACTGGGAAGAGGACCCAGTAGACGACGAGGCCCTCCACCCCCCTCTGCATCCGCCTATGCTTCCCCCTCCTGAGGATGACGAGCCTGTCAAGGTGCCCAGATCAGATACCGGGGCTTATCTCCACTACAGCCTCGCAGAACCCATCACGGATGACCATGATGTCAAGCTGCGCGAGGTGGCGATGTGGCTGACCAGGCTGGCTTCACAGCATCGCATCCCAAATGCAGCTATGGACTCGCTCTGCCAGATGGTGCATTTCTTGCTATTGCCACCGGATAATCTATTTCCCCGTTTTTACCACATGCTCCAATGTGCACTGGCCGCAGAAGACAGCCATGACTGCGAGAGTCACGTGTGCGACTCTTGTTGGCATGTCTTCCCGGACATCCCGTCAGACAGTCATGCAGCACACGCTGACGATGTTTGCCAGCGACCAGGCTGTTGCAACCCTCGATTCAAGCGTGGCCCGGGAGGGCATGTCACCCCCAAACGCAGTGCATTCTTCTTCGGGAACGAGGGTACCTTTGTGGACCTTGTGAGGCAGCCGCACATGCTGCCTGCGATGTTACGTCACCGGGAGGAATCTTTTAAGGACCCAGAGTCCTTCGGGGGCTCGCCTGCAGGCAAGGAATTGAATGAGCGGTGCCGTAACAAGTTTGACCAGACGTCCCCGGGCGCCGACGAGTTCGCTGTGCTAGTGAGCCTTGGTGTGCTCCCGCCATGCCGCAGTCTGTCGTATGGTTGCGCCGCCATCGGTCCCCTTTACTACCTCCTACTGCGTGTGACCTACTCTTGATACGGTGATGCTTGGTGTAGGGGCTGATGGAGGTCAGCTGTTCGTAAACAAGCAACACGGCGCGCTGATCTGGGGCATGCGGCTCCAGGATACTCACCCCGAGATGGCTGCCAAGCACGATACCTGGGCTCCGCTCGGCGTTGTGGAGGGGCCAACCGAGCCCACGGGCCTTGACAGCATCTTCTCTTCGCTGGCAGACTTCTTCCTCGCACACGATCCCGGTATGGCGTCCCCCCTACCGCCGACCGTGTCACGCTCTGTTGGCCAGGGTATTGAGCTGCTTTGTCTGTTTGCGTACCTAGTGCTCTGTGCCTCGGCGCTGCTGGGTCCTACACATCTCATTGTGTACCACACTGTGTTGGCCAGCACCTGTTCCGCGATGTAGACCAGTTGTATGTGCTGCAACCCGTTTCTGCAGGCAGGGATGGTACGACTCCAATAACAGTGGAGATCTGGAAGGACCCAGATCGACCCGAGTTGGGCAAGAGGACGGTGAAGCTTTGGCCCGTGTGTGGCTGGGCGGAGGGCGACATACCCATTTTGGAGAAGATCGCTAACTCTGTTGGCCATGGGGCCAAGGCAGCTTGCCTGCGTTGCGCCTTCCGACGCGTCATAGTAAAGGAAGCAAACACAGTCCGGTGTGACATCTCGCAGTCAAGGGTAGTGCCCTTGCTTGTCGTCCATACGCCGCTCTGTCATGAAGCAAAGCCACAGTTAAGCTGGGTGCAGATGGCTGTGCTTCCGCAACATTGTCCAAACGGTACCCTGTGACTCGAGAGGATGCACGCTCCCACCACAAGACGGCGCAACACAGGGTGGCTTTCCCGCCAAGCCGCGCATGCCCCCTGGTTACATGACCATGGACACAAATGTCCATAATGTTCGCAAGGGGTACACTGAGGAAACCACTGTCACTGCAGAGGGCACTTGGTGCAATGATTGCGTTCTGAAGTGGTCTGGCGCAGAGATCACAGACACAGCTGAGACAGCTGCAGAGATCATGTCCCAGGTTCGCCACGCATTTGTGCCCTCCGTGCTCCCCACACCGGTCCTCTTAGTGCACCGGCCGACCTGATGCGTCCATGCGGCGGTCTTTCTGTTAGCGATGTCACCCAATGCCCGGAGGCGGCCATCCGGACTGCCATTGCATTGCAACTTTCTCTGGTGCAGGTGGACACCCCCACACGTCCGCCGTATAGTGGAATCGCTGCCCGTTCTACCCGTCAGAATCGCGCACTGTGCCGAGTGCATGAACTGCGATTGTGGGGCCAGCCACTGTTCCACAAACTCTCCTACTTCAAGTGTGCTCCTGCCCGCTCGCTGGTCTACATCCTTTTGCTTGCTGGTCCTACATCCTTCTGCTCCCCCCCCCCCCCCCCCCCCCAATACTTGTGTGAGAGCCACCTCAATCATTGACCCTCTCCCTGCACATGTGCAGCCCCTGTACTTTTCTATGCTTTGGCGTCGCCCACATCTTCCTTTTGGGCATTCTGAAGGATTTCTGGAAGCAGTGGTTACCTGGCCCATCGGCAAAGCGACAAGGAGCGGCGGCGAGATACGTTCTTCCGGTGGCGATCCGGCGGAAGATCACACACCGGGGAGTGCAAGTGGGGGTGAGAAAGATCGCACTGATGAAGAACACCTACCGAGATATTGTCCAGTACGCTCCTCCTTGCTTCAATAGCGCCTGATCCGATGTTTCATGTGGCATAGCCCCTTCTGTTATCGGCTGTGCTCAGCGCGCTGTGGTTTGTGGACGCGCGTCCTCTCAGCGCGACCCCCTACACCCTCCGGACATTATCAGAGGCAGTAGCCCGCCATGTGCAGGCATCGCGGCAACTACCTCATGGAGGACTGGATGACGTTTGTGGAGACCTGGAGCACGTACATCCTGCACGATCTGCCATGGGAGAACACCCGAGAGCATTCACACCTGCGTGCCGTCTTTGAAGGGCTGTGGGGGGACTTGCGGCAGGGGTGTATGTACTTCATGCGCTTCATGAAGGGGCAGCACACTTGGGAGAGGATCCTGGAGGCACAGAAGCGCTTGTTATCGTATGGGAAGCGAGCCCAGCAGGTGCATTTCCACTCAATCAGCCGCCCTGCTTTGTCCTACGGTGTACAGCAGGTTGTCGTTGTGCTGCGCTTATAGGCGGGCGGTGCATCTGCGGTGCGCAAGTTCGTCTGCATCGATGGTGATCTGCTGCAGATCTTTGGCGGGCAGGTGCTGACCACCTTCAAGCTGCACCTGGCGGCTGTTCACGTGCCCGATCAAGTGAGAGCATGCGGCCCATCCTTCTTCTTCCTAGAGTACTGGATCGAACGTCTCGTGCAGTACTTCAAGCGGCTGATCAAGTACAGGGGCACGGCCGGCGCAGAGCGCATCTTTGTCAACGATCTCCTCATGCGGCGGGCATGCGACCGCCTGGTCCTACAGCTTGGCCACAAAGTTCTGCCCCTGCTTTCCGAAGCCATTGCTGACGCCAGAGCGGGACGGCGGAAACGCATACGTGCGTCTGCGGGACAACAGCCTCAGCAACCGCAACCACCGGCAGCCGGGCCTGCTGCCGCTCCTGCCGCCGGGGCTGCTGCGCTCCGCCCGCCTGGGCTGCCGCTGCTCCAGCCGCCGAGCCTGCTGTCGGCCGGCCCGCCGGGCCTGGTGCCGCCCTGCCGCCGGCCTGCTGCCGGACCTGCCGTAGGGCCTGCAGCGCTGCACCAGCGGGGTCCTTCATCCCTCCAGCAATGTTGGGGCTGGCAAAGACCTTCCACAGAAGAGTGGAAGGAGGTAATGCCTGTACCCACTGGTCCGCGTCGTGAACTGGGTGGCTTGCCATACCTCATATGTGCAGAGCATGAGGATTTTGCCGCGCGAGGCTGGCCCAGTCATACAGATCTGGATGTTGCTGAACGGCGCCCAGCCGTTTGTGCATCACTAGGTCTGACTGTGGCGGGCCAGGCTGCAGAAAAATCCAAGGTCCACCTCCGGAAGCATGTGCGTGCCTTGCTCCCGATTAACGAGGAGGCGTCCTGTCTGCAAAACACCTCTCAGAAGGTGTCAGACAACACATGGTTCTTGATAGAATATGTTAATGGGCGATGATCGTGAGCTGTATGTGGGCCAGTTCAAATATTTTGTGGAAGTTGAATATGAGAAGGTCAATGAGCATGGGCTTCGGGATGATGTTGCTAGCGATGCGGCAGAAGTCATCGACGCCGGGGTGTGCAATCTGTACCATGCAGTGGTTGTTCCCAGCCCAGGCTCGAGGCCCCCAGACGCAGAGCTGGGAAG
This sequence comes from Ulva mutabilis, assembly GCA_900538255.1. Classification (NCBI taxonomy): domain Eukaryota; kingdom Viridiplantae; phylum Chlorophyta; class Ulvophyceae; order Ulvales; family Ulvaceae; genus Ulva; species Ulva mutabilis. The sequence goes on from UNSF01000117.1 coordinate 221,254, forward strand.
GCCATCAGAGTTGTATAAGGTGGTGTCGGTGTTGCCAGTGGCAGGCAACCGCCGTTTTGCTGGCAGCTGGGTCATTGACCTCCGGTCTGTTACATTGACTCTAGCAGCCACTAACTCTGTGCAAGGGGGCATATGTTTATGACAGCGTACAAGGCGTCTGGTAGAACGCCTAGTACGCTCATGATTTGATCGACTTACACCTTGCAGTGAAACTGTAACGGTTGCACGTTTGGGCGGATCTTATCCATTGTTGCCAAAGCATCCGGGAGGACGAAGAGTGCTGCGGCAATCATCATGTTGAGAGAAGCTGTCAGCTGTGCAGTGCTGCGTGGGTAGTGTGAGTGGCTATTGCAAGACGTACCAATCCGTGCTATTTGGGTATCAGAGCTGTGATTCCAGGACGTAGGTTGCTTATTATCTAGCTGTGGTTCGTGAGTAGCATGCAGCGCTCATGGGCATCTCGCTTTCATGACATATCGACAGTCAATGTGATTCGTAATACTCCTCTAGGTCAGTGGCATGACCGGTGACTCGATGCACTGATCAGCCACACGATGAGACACCGTACGCAGGCTCGCGCTCGAAGGCCGCCTCGGTCCGCAGCACCCCGAAATCTACACCAGCCCGGCTAAAGACGTGTCTAAGGCACGAGTGGAGGCCACAGTCCTGTCCATCGGCTCGCAATCACACGATCTCGCTAAGCGATGAAAGCGGCATAACATGCAGCCTTCCCGCTGCACTACAGAATCAGTCGTCCCACTGTTGCATCCTGCTGTAACATATCCTTCCTCCGCGGCGTGACTGCATCACACTCGAGCGTCTTCGTCGTGTGGCATCCAATGGACGGCACCGGTGGACACCATACGACGAACATGACAGAGTCCCATGGCAGCCGGAGGCCTGTTATCCAATACAAACGCGCCATTACCGTTTTTTCCCGACTCGTCAGCTGGAGACGCTGAACGGTCTATAAACGTTGTCCAACTCCTCCAAGTTAAAATGAGGTGCCCCACGCAAGGACCCTCCCCAACCAGGTGGGGCAACTAGGTGTGGACGCCGTGGCTACATGTGGTGTGCCTACCACTGCGGTGCACTGGTGTGCACGGTGATATAAGCCCCGTCGCTGCACGCAACATGAACTTGGAGCGTGCTGTTGCATACAGATTCCATCCGGTTTGCCTGATTTGTTGTACTACTGTATCCATACACACTTTCCCATGTCGATGAGATGTTTCGTGTCGAGTTGAGAGCGTGCAACGCCTCCCCAAGCAAAGCACTCACACAATAATTACCCTTAGATATCAGATTCAACGAGGTGCCTCGGTAGTTAGCGATCCGATGGGGCCACTAGTAGACAAGCCCAGCGACCATGGACGCTCATACACCCGGAAGACTACTTCAGCGCGACTGGAACCGAGGAGAGATACAGAAGTCAACGGGACATGCTACGTGGTTGCGATGGCAAGGCAAACAACAGCGAAACTCAGCTTGCGTACTGGGACTTCCGGATCAGAATCTTAGACGCGGCCACGCCAGAAGCATACAGCATGCCCAAACGAGTCGCTGGGAAGCAAGTACAGTCTGCCAGCGATACAAGAGCGGCTAGCTTTCCACGGCGTCATATCACGAGGGACCTTGGCGTCCATAGCGACAGTTGCAGACTGCAGCCAGTCATGCCGGGCCCAGTGCCAGCATAGGATGGGCCTCGCGATTGCAGAGGGCCCAAGACACATCCCAGCTGCAGGGCCCATCCCACCACTCACCCCCACGTCTCCGCATCCGCCGAGTTGCATGTACCCCGGGCACGCGTCCTCCGCGGGCAATGGGCCCGGCCATTTGATACCTGGCGCTGCCCACGGCCCATGCCTACGGCTGAGAACCACTCGCAGCCCGCCCTGCTGGTTCAGATGTGGCATCTGGCGGGCTTCCGGCGCAATCACAGGCACCGCCCAGAATAAACAAGCCAACTTCTGCACCTGGCACGGCAAACGACGCCTGGCTGTGCAAACAAGGCACATCGTGCTGCGAGGGGTATAGCAAGGCAAGCCGCACCA
>UNSF01000117.1:223861-273032 GCA_900538255.1 Ulva mutabilis
GTCGACCCATGCGATATGCAATCGTACTGGGATTCACTCAACAAAGAGGGCAACGCACGACCAATTCAGCGGTGGTGCCAGAAGGTAAATCTTTGTGCCAGTGGGATAGACGAGCGGCTTGCTGTCATTCACACGGTGAACAAGAATGCGCACTGGAGTCTGATGATGGTTTTCCACCCAGGTACGACCGCCCAGTGGTGTACCTACCACTACGTAGACCTGCGCGTGTGAGAGCTGATGTTTGTGTGGGTGGGCTGGTGCAACCTTCATTAGTGTCGTCTTTGCAGAACGCCTTCACCGATGGCTCCAAGGGGATCGGCAGGTCCGGGACGCAATGGCCCGTGCCGGCGAGTACACCATCATTCTGCATGTGGACAGCCTGGGATACAAGACGCACGATACGGACGCGTTGGCGTCCGAGTGGATCAAGACACTGGCATGCCCGTGTGGGGTAGACACCAGCGAGGTCAAACATGCAGTGAAGGTCTGGGCGGTGAGATGCGCCCCATGACAATATTTGATCGAGTTGTGCTATTGACCATCTCACAGGCATGATTGTGTACTCCCGCAGCATACCTCATGTACACTGCCGCATCCTCATGGAGGCTGGATCCTCAGCTTGACTCCGTGGCACTGTTAGGTCCGCTAACAGATGGACTTGCAGGTCTCGGAGGATAAGTGCCCGCAGCAGCCGGACAACGTTTCGTGTGGCATGTACACGATTCTTAATCTGGAGCACATCCTTAAGCGATGCGGGGCCGGGCTCATCTGGAACCATGAGTTTGATGTGCCGGACATCAATGTCCCCAGGCCGTCAACTGGTCTACCCGATGCCCGCTCCCCGGCAGAACGCGCGGCAACACGAGTGCGAGGCCCTCCTCGGTACAACGAACTGTGGGCCCCAAATGGGCTATTCCCCGTGAGTGTGTGGTTCACCACGGGCGATGCGAAGGCGTGGAGGGCCATCCACCGGGTCTCGTTTTGCCGCCTGTGGCATGAGCAGGGCGGGGATCCTCTCAGGGTTAACGGAGCGGGGAGCCCCCTAGAGGAAGATGAAGCTGCGCAAGACTTGCCTCCGGGCCTGAGGGGGCACCCTGCAAAGGCGCGGTACGATACCGCCCGGACCTCAGTGCATGCATGCATTCGACACCCGTGGGTAAGCGGCCTGGCATTAGCCACTGCTGGCGCAGCGGCTTATCATGAGGCTGGCTACATCATCTCAAAAATAGTCACACCAATAGGATCACACCGTACAGGGAGCTCATCAAGCGGAGTAGATGGATCTGTCTGGTGGAGAGCGATGGCAGACTACGCGAATGGGCCGACTCGAAGGCGGCCAGGTCGTCGGGACGCAAGCGGCAGCAGAGGACCACAGCATCCCCAGCGGCAGCGGCACGGAGCCCAAGTCGCCAGAAGGTGAAAGCGGCACTCCGAAGACAGGCCAAAGAACTGAGTGGTAGGACCACAGCTGAAGCACCGGGTCCCCGCAGCAAGGCGCGGGCGAAGGGAAGTTGAGTTCCGGCAGCAAGGCCGCGGCTCAGTGATGCCGCAAGCGGTAGGGTGGTGTCGGAAGCGGTAGGTGACCTCATGTGATTCCGCACCTCCAGAGTCGAACGGGGTGCAAACGGGGACAGCAGACCCCTTGTAAAATGCGTCTGCAGGAACGTGGCAAGACCACCACTGTACACATGCGATGTGGGTACCAGCCGTTGCCGATGCTACCACCACACCTTTGTATGTTTGTTTACATGTGCGGATCGGACATGCCCAACTGTCCCCCCAATATGTCAGTTATATGATCAATCTGGTGTTTGAATCGGCGTACCGCATCATATCTTCTGCTTGCACCAATGCATGGCAAGCGATACGAGGTCCTCGTAGCTGGCACGCTTGCGGCATTAGACCCCGCCCTTCCCCCCCCCCCCCCACCCGCCACAGATGAATACATAGATACACCTTGACGTGTCGCCCATGCATACGTGCACCGTATTTCCTGAAGCAACCACTCGTGGTGTCCCACCGGAACGAGGAAGAACTGGCACGCGATATGAGGGCTGCAATAGGTCGCCTGACGGGTAAAAGCCGCTTCAACGTGCACCGACTCTTGCGGCCAGTAGTACAGCACGGTCGACACGCAATACCGTATCATCACCATGTCCGAATACGACAAGCTTGCCGAGTCCGACGGCAAATCAGTTGTAGCAGATGTCATGTTGAAAGATAGGGCCGAGTTCTCCAAAGAGCTGGTGGAACGGATTCACCAGCAGGGCACGTTTCAACGCATTATTAGAGAGAGCACTTTGCAGATACACACAGCGGGCGTGACGCTAGGGAACACGGTCCGGATCAACACATACTGGACGATGATATTGTTTTCGGCATGGATGGTACATTTCCAGGCGCTGGAACCGGCGTGGCAACGCACACCCGGCGCAAGTTGCCCCCAAGATGGCTCGGACATCAAGAAAGCAGGGCTGATGAAGCTCACATCATTCACCGGGGGCAACAAGTCTATAACGGTATGATATCGAGCCCGCTGATGTGACTTTCGCCGCGCCTCTATCTGCGAGCGAATATATCGCTGCAATCCCAAGCTCCGATGTAGCGCACCAGTGCGCACCACACACAATATTAGTTTAATTAATATCAACCACATCTGTGCTCTCTCCTGCTGAGTGCGGTGCTCTTGGCGAGGTCACTGGCATGGAATAGTCGTGTGCGGCATCCCAGTACTGATGGTCCACACTGAGTGCCGTTAGGTTCGAATGTGCAGGTGCAAATTACCGGCCGGGAGCAGCCCCCTGCTACTAGGATTGATGACATCTCATCCCCAAGAAGTGCTGGTGGGGCCGGTCCTGGCTTCCTGGGCCGGGCCGGTCCTGGCTTCCTGGAGCAATCCCCGGAGTCAGACTGCAGAAGCGGGCCGTGGTGGCGGTCCCATACACGGAGATAGATTAGTGCACGAGTGCAGCACAGTTGAGGAAGCTGGCGCGGTGGATACCCCACGAGGTACGACCTCCGGATAGTGCCAGATCTGTTATGAACTCGAACGTCCGTGTGGTCAACACCGACTCCACACACGGTGAACTAAGCCTGTGTGCACAGAGTATCCAGCCAAAAACCAAGTGGAGCTCCTACGGCTGGTGGTGCACGCCATGTGCAACGAGTATCCCAGAACCACCGCACCGGGTCGGCCAGGAGCCCCTCCCACGTACGAGTACATGAACTCGCCATGTCCTGGCGCCCAGTCCACGGACTGGGCCCCGGCAGGTGCAACACTTGTGCACTACTTCCTCCTCCCAGCCACGATGCAACCAGAAGATGCTCAGAACTCAGACATGCGCAGCCTGATGTGCTTCATGCTGTCCGGCACAGACGGTTCTTCACAGTCGATGCAGCTCATCAGAAAGGGCACCAAAGCCAGCAATCCCGCCAGCACGGCATACCAGCTGTACCCAGCGCCCCGGTTCCTGCAGTTCATGGCATCTGCCCGAACGCTACATATGATGCTGAGCTGCGCTCCTCACATCACTGGGATGACGGTGCGACGACCGTTTGTGCGATAACCTACTACTGTATACATACTGAACACAGACAAGCTGCAGTCGGGGGCTGCTTTTCACCTACTGGTATTCATCCGCTGGCATGAGTGTACAGGAGGTGCAAGTCATGGGACAGTACTGTGCAGCGACACAACAGATCGGCGGCGTAGCGTGTGCATATGCTGCGAAGCGTTGGCCCATGGGGCAGGTACTATCCGGCCTTCAGGCGCTGTCCTGGCGTCTGACACTGTGTCATGCCTGTCTGGAAGGTTGCCATTGCAACACACAGCACTGCCCATCGGTGCGCCACAGGGAGTGGGCGCACCTGCCGTGCGGGTGAGACACAACTAAGGCCAGACATCCCTGCAGGTGCCGGTAATCTTGGCCGATCTAGAGCGCCTTGTCGGTGCTCTCGTCCAAGAATGGGAGTCCGTCGACCTCCGGAGGTTAAAAGTAGAGGCGAATATGCGCGGATTCGCACGGCTCCAGCTGGCGTTCACTGATGCCATCAACGATACCATGGCTGGGAGACCGGAGATAGAACGAGGGACACCCGAGTGGGAGGGCATCTGGGAGTGCTGGGCCGGTGCCACTATGGCATCGCTTATCACTGTTCAAGGTGAGCCTTTGTGACACGCTGAGTCTTGACCAATGCCACACTTGTTCTTTTATACTGCCCACAACGTCAACCCAAGTTTGCAACCCAACTGGTGCTCTGAAGGAAACCTTTTCTTCCCGCAATGCGGCATCGCCGCGCCGAAGACCAAGGCCATCAAGATTGCATGTTCATGCATTCCGGAACAGTGGTGGCAGTGGGCGTTCACCGCAATGGAGTGGTTCCAGGAGAATAAGGGCACGGCTGGAGGACCTGCTGCGGCATGGTACGCAGAGCAGTTGAAGACTGCACCACTTGCATCGTCCAGGGAGGTTCGCGACCTTGCGAGAAAGTGCATTCAACGGCTGCTAGACGAGCGGAACCCTACAATGATGCAGATGTTGGACGGGGCGGATTTAGGCTCAGCGCAACTGCGTGCGCCTCCGCCACCACCACAGACTAGACATCCTATGTCTACCGGAGAGGATGGCTCCGAAGGCGAGGGCAGGGGAGAAGGGGAGAAATCCCCCAAGGCGCCAGTAAGAAAACGGCCACAGAGGACGACAAAGGACTGCGACAGGACTCCCAGAAGAAATCCTACCCGTAAGGGCAGGGGAACGGGGGGCACTCAGAAGAGTATCAATACAGAAGGTAATGCAGCAGGTGCGCGACCGACCCCATCCACCCGGGAACGACGTAGGATTCACGCTGCGCAGAGACATCCTACTACCGTACGTCAAATAGGACATGCAAATGGGCCACACCATCATCACTCTGCTGATTATCACATTGCATGCCCGCAAAGGTCATAGGACCACCTGTACACCTGGTCAGTCGCAGTGCTTGTTCATGCAGGACGCACCGAAATTGGCACAGCGTGGGTGGACCTCACTGCGCCCGACGAACGGATAACAGTGTCTGTTAAGCGATCCCGGCCGATCCCGCCGGACACGCAATTAACGGAGGAGGAAGACTTTGCAAGGGCACAGAGTGAAGTGGACTCAGTAGTTGCACTATTCACGGCGCACGCTGCCGCACTGCCCGAACACCGGGATTTCTGGTTTGACCAGATGTGTGAGGCAGCGCAAAGGGTTGGAGGGGAAACCCTGACACGAGATGAGTTGAGGGCAGCATGGGAGGATCTGCCCCTGCCCACTCAGGATTGGGCCCCCCAAATCACATCCAAGAAGGATGAAGGCAGCGGGTCGTCCCGCAGGCAAGGCGGCCGTGACCGCATTCCGCCCGGCCCACTAGAGGCAGCTGCCTCACCTGAAGAAGAGGAGTTCACGCCCAAATCTACGAAGAGGCATAGGAAGAACGGACCACCGGCCGCGCCCTCGCCGAGGCAAAGGCGGGAGGCGGCCGCTGAGGAGACTGAGGTGGGTGAGGAGGGCAATGGGGGGGCTGCTGATGCGGCACAAGACAGTGGTGACCCGCTGGCCCAGGGGGGCATGGCCGATGAAGAGGGTGATGCGGGCCAGGAGGGGACTGGGGGGGCTGCTGATGCGGCACAAGACAGTGGTGACCCGCAGGCCCAGGGGGGCATGGCCAATGAAGAGGGTGATGCGGGCCAGGAGGGGCCTTGGGGGGCTGCTGATGTGGCACAAGACGGTGGTGAGCCAGCGGCCGACGGCGAGGTGGCCGATGAGGGTACTGATGCGGGTGAGGAGGGCAATGGGGGGGCTGCTGATGTGGCACAAGACGGTTGTGAGCCACCGGCCGACGGCGAGGTGGCTGCAGATGAGATTGAAGCGGGTGAGGAGGGGCCTGGGGGAACTGCTGCTGCGGCACAAGACAGTGGTGACCCACAGGCCCAGGGGAGCATGGCATACGAAGACGGTGATGCGGGCGAGGAGGGGCCGGGGGGGGCTGCTGATGCGGCACAAGACGGTGCTGAGCCAACGGCCGACGGCGAGGTGGCCGATGAGGGTACTGATGCGGGTGAGGAGGGGCCTAGGGGGGGCCGCAGCGGCACTAGATCTTGGTTCGGCACCGCCCGACGGCGAGGGGCCCGCTGAAGAGGTTTGTCAACGGGGGGGCGGGAGGACAAGTGGCAGTGCCGACAGACAGATGAATACGCGGATAAAGGTAGTGTCGCGGATGGGGGCACGTGATGAGGTCCTGGGAGTGTGGGAGGACGGATGATTAAGCGCGGTTCCGATGATATCATGGCGGTTAATGCAACCCTCCTGCTGCATATGCCATCACTATACCGTATGCGGTACATGCTATTAGTGCAACGGTTGCACGAATCAAAGCAGGTACAGCGTGTAGGCGAAATGATAATTATTCCATGTGCATGTACTGTTACATCGAGGGGCTCCGATCCAGTGCACCAAGCGAACGTACAACTAGATTCTAGACTCACATGCTACCCAGCAGATGCAAGCCGGCTAGGCGATCACCTGGCACAAACTGCGCACCCGTAAGCCGTGCTACCCTGGACATGGTCTTTCTGATCACAAACCCGTTTCCTTTCACTGTCGCCGCACTGAACTCCCGCAAGGAGTTCTCAATCCAGCGAGCCTTTGCTCTCTTGTCGAACGGCCCAACCAACGACACTGCCAGCGTGTTGAGGTACTGCATGGCATGCGACCCTAGTCTGCCATATGCCTCGTGCACAACCGGCACCACCTTGTACGATCCCTGCACACTCTCTTTGTACTTGTTGAGTTTGAACTGTTCGCGTACGGCGGCCGCGTGCCCCTGTGCCCCCGATGCTTTCCCCACCACAGCCACCCCAGATGGGTGGATGAAGCTGACATCTAGTACATACACGTCCACGTCCGGACCATTTGCTAGGATGTCCCCCCTACTGTCGTCCCTGTAGCGTCTGTCCAGGCTGCGCATCACAGGCTCAATTGATGTGGACACCCCTGCCGCTCTTACTCGACGGCGCCAAGCCGTAACGGCAATGTTGTGGCGCAACGTCCAGCAGTCGGCATTGTGTCGACATGTCATGGCATGATCTACGTCGCCGGGCTTCACCCGAGCATTGCAATCACATATCACGCATACCCCAAGTACCAGCCAATCGTAGCACACTGCACGGGCAGCATACCAACTTTGTAGTGAAGGCCCTCAACAGCTTAGCTTCGAGGCGGGTAGGAGGCATCTCTTGCCCAGTGCTGATACCGTACTCCTTATCTATGGCGCTGTTAACACTTGATGCACGTTTGCGCACATCAGCATACCTGCGTCGGACCCAGAATCAATACAAGCATGGCTCCGAACAGTTGCCCCGCACGACAGGTGAGATAGACGGCGCGTACGTAATACCATGCTCCTTTGCAGCTACATTCCACATGCTCGTCCAGGCTTTGGATAGATTCCGGCAGAGCTCGATGGCGTTCCTTGCACCCTGCTGTTCAGCGGCTGACATGGTGGAGCCGGCAAAGAAGTCTTTGTGGTCCTGCGGAACATGCACACAATGTTCTGGGGCAATGCATCTATGGTGACTCGCATCAAGCACGAACACATTATGTGGCCCTGCACGGGTACAATCGACCAAGACACCCCGGACGCCACGATGGTCGATTGTACCCAATCGACCACGACCCGCCGGACGCCACCAGGCTCACCTGTGACACATGAAGCTGCACCACACACCGCCGCTGTCGTGCCTACCATCTGAAACGACGATCGTGGCATGGCAATGCAAGCGCCGAATGGGATGCATGGCAGAACAGAATGACCTGGACCGTTAGCCCCCGTGCTCGATGTTAACACCACTCCACATCTGCGAGACCAGTGCGCTGGAAAAAGTACATCGACCACTGCATCAGCAGAACCGAGCTGTGGTAGTCACTTCATCCGGCCGATCGAGATACTGACGCAATGTCCGGATGGGATTCGGTGGCAAGAAAACGGCTGTATCAGCTGGACGTGCGGCGTGCACGTTTAGGAACATAGACAGCACGGTGATTGTCGGTTCGTTGCAGCGTACGTGCGGGAGGAGGGCAAGCGCACCGTCTCAGCCAACATGTCGAACGCCTCAACAACCGACTGTAGCATGATGGCCCCTGGCTTGCTTGCCCTCACGAACTTCACGAAGAGGTCTTTTACAATCTCCGCATCATTACAGCGATCCAGCGACGCCTTCATACCTTCTGGGATGTCCTTCAAGATGCTCTGTATCTTGTCGGTCGACCGTAGGAATCGTGGCTTCCACGTAACCCATGGCGACACAGACGCCTTCCGCCCACTCACGGTTGAAATCATACGCACTGTGTCCTTAGAAACAGCGGTTGCGGTGGCAGTGAGCACCGGGGATTGCTCCTGGGCCAGCGTGCAGGTGAAGGGCGGTAACCATACCGCCTGCTTCCCCACAGCCGCTGCGGCAGTTGACATAGCGACATCCATAAGCGAATTGAAGTCAGCATACTGTAATTCGATGTAATATGTGGGATTAGGCCTGCTTGTCACCCGCAGCGTCGCGCTGCTGAAGGGCCGCTTCGCACCACACGCCGAAAAGATAGTGTCTGCCACAGCCCTCCCCCATGGTGTGTTAGAATAAGCAGACTTCCATTCAAACGGTGGAGCATCGCCGGCACTGCAACAGCGCCGGCTAGTTGACAAGCCGTGCAGTTGTTACTTGGCGTTACCGCGGGCCGGCTGTTGGGGCCCAGTCGTATAATAAGGGCAGCAGCATTCACACAATACGCAATTTGATAGTAGACGATATCGTACTGCAGCATGACGTGGTCTCGTCCGTCGGCTGGCCCATCTTGCACAACGTACTCCTGTGGCGACGACGGCAGACCCTGGCAAAATCGAGTCGAACAAAACTTAGTTATGCGAGATATATCAATAGGCATGATAGAAGACTGGGCGTAGAAGACTGTACATGCTCCACCCTCAAAGGAAGCGTTCACACGCGGGTGTGGGCAGAGGGTGTCGTTTCGACCACCCCCGTCAAGTCGGGGTGTGTCTACAGGAAGTGTGCAGTGCGTGACGCTCTGCTGCCCGGTGACTTTCCGGATGCGCTCCGACATAGCTTGCGCGGACCCGTCATCAACCTTTATATAGGCTTTAACTTCATCCCACCAGTCGTGACACGATGGCAGGCGAGCCCAAGAAGAAGCTCCGTCGCAGGGCTCAAGAGATCGATGATCACTTCGCCCAGTATGGGATGCGCCTGGCGTGATCCAGCCATGCACAGGACTACGGTGACCATGCATGGAGTGGATGCACGGTGCTGATCCGGAGTGGCTATGGGACGCCATGCACCGATGGCTTACCATATGCACGAGCAATGCATGCTAGATTGCGTGCCACAGACAATGATTCTGATCGTATCCGTATGAGACGTTTGGTTGAACGCTTATATAGGCTCTACTGATCAAAGTGTAATCACTCTACTCTGCCAAAGACTCACGTGCTATAATCCAAGACTGAGAGCGCACTGTCACAGCGGAGGCCTGTACACCAGCCAGGTATGTGACAGCGCGACCCCCTGCGCACGGCTACGCCATGCTTAGATCCCACAGTGCCTTCGGGCTACGGTCTACTGAATTACGACATGGTATCGGTGATGTTTGTGGGTATTCTAGCAATGGTTGTATGCTTGCGATAGAGTCCAGGGGTCTACGGCTACGGCTGAGCGTCCCGATGAGCGATTCACACCGCTCTAGCGTTTAGCTGTAGAGTCCGTAGAGAGACTAGAGTACACAGATGCATAACGCTACGGCTGGACTGCATTCTGTTAGAGTACTGGTCTCGGAGAGAGGCCTACGGGTCTGCGTGTCCTGCGACGCACGATGGTCGTGTTGCAGGATGCCACCACGCCGAGAAGTTCCAGTGGCATCTCGCCAGGGATCTATTGGCTCTGACGGCGAGGATGGAGAAGAAATTCGTCCTCGCCACCACACACGTTCCACAGCGCGCCGCGAGCAGGCCGCGGAGGACCAGTTCGTGACCTACGGGGAAGAACAACGCGTTGGGACCTACGGGTATCCCAATGCAGGTCCTCTGCAGGCGGCATTGCCGGGAAATGCTGATCCTACGGGGGAAGCAGGAGCTCAGGCTGCGGCGCAGGGAACACAGCCAGCACATCTCGCAGCACCAGCTGCGTGGATGACCCAACAGATACCGCCTCCGATACCACAGCCTTCGCAGGCTGCGATATCATCAGGAGTACCAGCTACGGCTGGATCTATTGACGTAGGCACGCTGGCGCAAGCGCTGCCGCTTGCCATGCCCAGGCCAGCACCGGGGAAATCTCTAGTAGAGAAGAACAGATTTCCCGTGTGGCACTATAAGACTGATCACTTCCGAATATTTAAGAAGGAGGTAGAGAGCTGGGCAAAGATGGTGGGTGAGAGTAGCCTGCTGGTCAATGATCCGCTTGCTCAGAGCAGCCAGGCTCATGAGCAAGTCATGCACTGGTTATTCACCACACTGCCAAAGGAGGATAGAGACTTCGTGGCAGACTGTAGTTTCGTCCATGAGGTCTGGTCGTTGCTGCATGCTAAGTATATGCCATCAGTGGAGGTAGAAATACAGAAGCTGTATCACCAGCTCAGCAGTACCCAGCAGGCTGGCAAGCCGCTGGAAAAGCATGTGAATGAGGTGGTGGGCATAGTGAACCAGATGAGAGGACTGGGTGAGACTGTGTCTGATCAGTTGTACAGATCACGGTTGCTGGCAGTAGACAGAGAGTACAGCCTGTTGCAGCCCATGCTGCAGGCCATGCCAGTGCAGCAGATAGTTTCTACACTGTTGACACATGCCCAGACGAACAGCAAGCAGGGTCCATCGCGATTCCCACGGGACGATCGCGGTGGACAACAGCGCCATGGGGGACGTGGGTACCGAGGTGGACGCTACGGTGGTCGCCAAGGTTCACCCCCACAGGTAGCAGCAGTGGGAGCAGGGGCAGCAGGGGGAGCAGAAAAGAGAAAATGCTTCAACTGTGATAAGCCTGGACACGTGCAAAAGGATTGTCCATTGCTCTCCGCAGAGGTCAAACAATTCCTGCAGAAGCAAGCAGCTGCAGGGCGAGGCCGTGGCAGAGGCCGCGGTGGCCCTCAGGTAGCTGTAGTTGACCTAGATAAGCTACGAGCTGACTGTGCTGATGAGCCGTCTCCCAACATGCCGTACACTTTCCTAATAGATAGTGGCTCAGACATAAACATATGCTTTGATTATGATATGTTTTGCGAGATTAAGCCACCAGATATGCCGCAGTGTCAGCCTCTTGACATGTATGGTGTGGGCACGATCAGAGCTAATCTGGGAGAGTATGTGAGTGCGCAGGGCACTATCACACCAGTAGACATAGAGTTGACAAACGTTTACTGGGTGCCGGCCAGTCCTATCAACATCCTTTCAACAAAGGAGTTGAAAAAGTCTGAGATATACTTGCATACGGGCAAGCACGCAAACCGGGTAGTGATGCCTGGGTTTCATGACCAGAGCTATGGTTTCCACAGGAACTGTGAGCAGGGTGAGGATGAGGATGGGAAACCTACTCTGACATGGTTCTGTGGCAAGGGCAGGCCGATATGGCAAATGCGGCCGGTAGATAGAGGAGCAGCCTGGACAAGTGCGAATAACTTGTTTCATAGGAATGGGAAATGGGTACGTGAGCAGCAGCAAGTTGCTGCAGTGACCGGTGTACCGAATGAACAAGGATATTCCTTCCAGGTTGACCCATCATTCCTAGTGCATATCGCTTTTCACCATGCTGGCAATCGGGTACTCCAGTTGATGAGAGACAACCCACAACTGTATGACCTGAAGATGCTGAAACCTACGGGGGTAGCGCTTCAGTGTCATGGTTGCCACGTAGCTGAACAGAGAAGTGGCGATAGAGCACAGCACGGGGGCAAGGTGACTGAGAATGCCACCTATGCTGGAGAAGTGTTGCATGCTGACCTAGCAGGGCAGATCAAGCCAGTAGGAATCGGGGGAATGAACTACATCCTGGTAGTGGTGGATGAGTACTCCCGGTATTCCCATGTGATTCCGCTGAAGTCCAAGAGTGGGGCTGCGGAAATGATATGCCTGCTGATTGAGCGGATCCGCACTCAGATCGTGTATGATAGAGAGGTTGGGGTGCGGAGGCTGCACACTGACCAGGGTGGTGAGTTCAGCTCTAACCAGCTGGCTCAGTACCTCGCGTGGCGTGGCATTGAGCACACGTACACTGCCACGTGCCAGCATGAGTCCAACGGAATGGTGGAGAAAAAGATCGGTGTGCTGAACAGAAGTGTGAGGGCAAGCCTGCTACAAGCAGTTGTGCCTGCATTTCTGTGGCCAGAGGCGTATATGTGTGTGAACCATGCGCATAACCTGACGCCTAGCACAGCTCTGGAGGGTGTTAGGCGAAGGAGGCCAAACAGAAATTGGAGGGAGAGCATGTGCAGACCAGTCGTTGACCCGTGGTCAACGAATGAGGCTGTGAGAGCTGCACAGTTGCAGACGAGGAGGGCTCAGGCTCAGCAGATGAGTCTGCAGGCTCTGGCTGATGAGGGTATGGCCAGGGGCGATGGAAGTTTGTCGCCCAGTGTGTGAAGAATGTTGATGTCAGACAGATTGTGCCATAATCTGTTATGGTTCAGGAATGTGAGTGAGGATACGTTCCATCTGGTGGTGGCCCAGGTGAAGCCTTTCGGGTGTCCGATGTATGTATATGCCCGGAGAGAGGAACTTCAGACCCTGGATGAAGAGAGGAGTGCTCGGTTTCTATATGGGACCGGGTGCTGGTCCTCACATGGACAGAGCTTACGTGAAGCGAGGGAATGGGGGAGCAGTGCGTATGTATAGGCATACGGCTTCTGGGCAAGGCGCCGAGTGAGCACCCCCCCTGCGAAATCTGAAAGACCACGGGATGTACAACCGATGGCAAGGGTCAGCGGTGTCAGGACGTGCAGTACGCTGGGAGCATGATGAGCCGGCATATGCCAGCGTGTTGATAGTCAGGGGCAAGGCAAGCTACGGCATGTGCCTAGTGGAGTAGAGGAAGGCGGAGCTGGCTCAGGGGGAGAGTTAGCACCAAGTGCCGCAGGAGGCAGCGGAACATCTGGATCCACCACAAGAGGTGAGGGTTCGATGGGTTCCAAAACTTTCAATTGATTCGCAAAACTTAAGACCTGCTGTCCATGCTGTGGGAGTGAATGAAGTGAGAATGCTGCTGTTGAGCGCATTTCCCGGATGATGCACGTGAGCATGATGATGCTGGGAGCTCCACAGTAGTCCATATGGAGAGTGACGTCGGTGATCTGGCGGATGGAGTGTTTGCTACGGCTGACAGTGTGACTCCCTGATGCAGAGAACACGACGGGGCAGGAGGTGATTCCGAGCAGTGGCAAGACTGCTAGCCGCAGTGAGTCCCGAGGTGCAGCTGCTGCGAGGAAGAAGGTCAAAGCTGTGCTGGACGATCCAACGGTGAAGCAAGCCATGAGAGGCTGCCATCGTGAGCAGTGGATCATAGCAATGCTTGATGAGTTTGACCTCCTTAAGGGAACATGATGTGTTCGAGTTAGTCAGGTGCCCAGCAGGAGTGAAGCCTGTGACAGGCAAGTGGGTGCTGAAGATTAAGCGAGGAGCACAAGGTGAGATTGAGCGATTCAAAGCTAGATATGTAGCCAGGGGATTTACGCAAGTTGAGGGCGTAGATTTCTTTGAGACATGGGCACCTGTGGGGCAGTTATGCTACCTTCAGGGCTCTGTTGTCTGTCTGTGCTGTAGAGGATCTGGAGACGAGACACATAGACATTAAATGTGCTTTCCTGAATGGTGTTCTGGAGGAGGAAGTGTATGTGGCACAACCTCACGTACTGGATGATGGGTCTGGTATGGTGTGGCGTCTGAAAAAGGCGTTGTATGGTCTGAAGCAAGCTGCCAGGGAGTGGCATAAAGCGCTTGCAGAGCTCTTGTCGAGAATGGGCTTTGTGAGATCAGCCAGTGACCCCGCACTGTTTATTTGCAAAATAGGACGATGTCTTATTTTCCTATGGGTCGATGATCTGTTGATCTTCGGTCGTAAGGAGCAGATGGATGATGCCATCAGCAGGATCCTTGAGGCATTTGAGGGTCGTGACCTGGGGGAGCTGGGATATGTGCTGGGTATGGAGGTCATACGTGATCGGCTTGCTCGCACTATCACCATAACGCACAGAAAGAACATCAGGGACATGCTGGAAAGGTTCAGTATGAGTGAGTGCAGAAAGGCACCAACGCCGTTGGTACCAAAGCAGAAAGTGTTTAGTCTGAAGGATGATCCTAGCCAGGAGAAGGCTACTGTCGCAGAGCATAAGAGGTTTATGCAAGCCGTAGGAAGCATCCAGTATGTGGCTGCTGTGTCGCGTCCTGATATTTCCTTTCCGGCCAATGTCCTGGCCAGGCATATGGCTGGGAGTGCGAAGTGTCATTGGGCTGCTGTCCAGCATGTACTGAGATACCTGCGAGGGACCATAAACTTTGGCTTGACCTTTAGTGGCTCCAATGAGGGAAGTGAGGTGTTGGAAGCATTTACGGATGCTGACTTCGCCAATGGTGCTTACTTGAAGAGCGTGTCAGGAGTAATAGTCCGGATGCATGGGAACTGTGTGTTCTGGCGTTCGAAGAGGCAGACTATTGTGGCTGGTGATACGACTGAGGCAGAGCTTATTGCGATGAGCTCAGCAGCCAATGAGGTGATGTGGGCAAAGCAGTTGTGCACTGATCTTGGTTTGTCGGCTGTGAAGCCAACTCTGTGGGGTGACAACAAGAGTGCCAACTTGCTAGCTGTGAACCCCATCTCTAGTGACCGCTCCAAGCACATCAGGGTCAGGGACCTGAGGGTCCGCGAGTTCGTAGAACTCGATGAGTTAACTATCAGCTGGGTTAGCACGGTAGACATGCTAGCTGATATGTTTACAAAGGTGTTGGCAGGACCAGCACTAGCAAAATTTAGAGATAGACTACAGCTTGCGGTAGTACAAGCCTAGTCTAGGGGGAGTGTCGTGATCCAGCCATGCACAGGACTACGGAGACCATGCATGGTGGCATACACAGGACTACGGAGACCATGTATGCATGGATGCACGGTGCTGATCCGGAGTGGCTATGGGACGCCATGCACCGATGGCTTACCATATGCACGAGCAATGCATGCTAGATTGCGTGCTGCAGACAATGATTCTGATCGTATCCGTATGAGACGTTTGGTTGAACGCTTATATAGGCTCTACTGATCAAAGTGTAATCACTCTACTCTGCCAAAGACTCACGTGCTATAATCCAAGACTGAGAGCGCACTGTCACAGCGGAGGCCTGTACACCAGCCAGGTATGTGACAGCGCGACCCCCTGCGCACGGCTACGCCATGCTTAGATCCCACAGTGCCTACGGGCTACGGTCTACTGAATTACGACACCAGCATGAGTCCAACGGAATGGTGGAGAGAAAGATCGGTGTGCTGAACAGAAGTGTGAGGGCAAGCCTGCTACAAGCGGCTGTGCCTGCATTTCTGTGGCCAGAGGCGTATATGTGTGTGAACCATGCGCATAACCTGACGCCTAGCACAGCTCTGGAGGGTGTTAGGCGGAAGGAGGCCAAACAGAAATTGGAGGAGAGACATGTGCAGACCAGTCGTGACCCGTGGTCAACGAATGAGGCTGTGAGAGCTGCACAGTTGCAGACGAGGAGGGCTCAGGCTCAGCAGATGAGTCTGCAGGCTCTGGCTGATGAGGGTATGGCCAGGGGCGATGGGAAGTTTGTCGCCCAGTGTGTGAAGAATGTTGATGTCAGACAGATTGTGCCATATCTGTTATGGTTCAGGAATGTGAGTGAGGACACGTTCCATCTGGTGGTGGCCCAGGTGAAGCCTTTCGGGTGTCCGATGTATGTATATGCTCGGAGAGAGGACTTCAGACACCTGGATGAGAGAGGAGTGCTCGGTTTCTACATGGGACCGGGTGCTGGTCCTCACATGGATAGAGCTTACGTGAAGCGAGGGAATGGGGGAGCAGTGCGTATGTATAGGCATACGGCTTCTCCACCAGCTCTGCTGAGAGAGTTCGCGAAACGTTTCCACATGTCGGAGCAAGCTACGGTGGATCCGGTCATGTTGGAGAACTACGAGCTGGGAGAATTCGAGATCATGCCCGATGAGCATACTCGTGTAGTACCTGACGTTGGTTTCTTGCCCAACATGCAGAAATGGTTGAGATCAACTAGTGTTAGGGCAGTGCGACCACCAGCCAGTCGTGATCACATGATGCCAGAGAGGGGCAGAAATGTGGATTGGGCTGAGGGGGAGCATCCAGCGCTGGGGCACACACACTGGGAACCAGGCAGGCAGTTGCATCGGCGCTATGTGCCGGATGATGAGTTGCCTGAGGGTGAGCCGCCGTTTTCACCACGTGTTTTAGGCTCTGAGCTGATAGCCAGGCATGAGCGGTGGCACACGCCTGAGATCAGTGAGGCAGTGGTGACAGCGCGTTGCGCTTACACGGCCGAGGACTGTGTGAACAGGGTACCACACTGGGAGTATGATGCGGTTCAGCAACCATCCGGTCCGCACAATGCTGAGATGCGACCGAGAGATGTGATCCCTACGCGGGATAGAGCTGTGCTGGATTTGAGTGGCTGCCGCATTGAGCCACAGGGTAGTGAGAATGATGAGTCTGAGGGGGAGGAACAGCCAGAGGCTGCCAGTGACTCGGTTGAGTCATTCTCAGGGGCATCTGAGCCCTCGGAATCTCGGTCTCGATCGCGCTCGCGGTCACCGCAGCGAGTCCAACGGTCGATGGGCAAGGCGCCGAGTGAGCCACCCCCACCTGCGAAATCTGAAGACCACGGGATGTACAACCGATGGCAAGGGTCAGCGGTGTCAGGACGTGCAGTACGCTGGGAGCATGATGAGCCACGGCATATGCCACAGCGTGTTGATAGTCAGGGGCAAGGCAAGCTACGGCATGTGCCTAGTGGAGTAGAGGAAGGCGGAGCTGGCTCAGGGGGAGAGTTAGCACCAAGTGCCGCAGGAGGCAGCGGAGAACATCTGGATCCACCACAAGAGGTGAGGGTTCGATGGGTTCCAAAACCTTTCAAATTGATTCGCAAAACCTTAAGACCTGCTGTCCATGCTGTGGGAGTGAATGAAAGTGAGAATGCTGCTGTTGAGCGCATTTCCCCGGATGATGCACGTGAGCATGATGATGCTGGGAGCTCCACAGTAGTCCATATGGAGAGTGACGTCGGTGATCTGGCGGATGGAGTGTTTGCTACGGCTGACAGTGTGACTCCTGATGCAGAGAACACGACGGGGCAGGAGGTGATTCCGAGCAGTGGCAAGACTGCTAGCCGCAGTGAGTCCCGAGGTGCAGCTGCTGCGAGGAAGAAGGTCAAAGCTGTGCTGGACGATCCAACGGTGAAGCAAGCCATGAGAGGCTGCCATCGTGAGCAGTGGATCATAGCAATGCTTGATGAGTTGACCTCCTTAAGGGAACATGATGTGTTCGAGTTAGTCAGGTGCCCAGCAGGAGTGAAGCCTGTGACAGGCAAGTGGGTGCTGAAGATTAAGCGAGGAGCACAAGGTGAGATTGAGCGATTCAAAGCTAGATATGTAGCCAGGGGATTTACGCAAGTTGAGGGCGTAGATTTCTTTGAGACATGGGCACCTGTGGGCAGTTATGCTACCTTCAGGGCTCTGTTGTCTGTCTGTGCTGTAGAGGATCTGGAGACGAGACACATAGACATTAAATGTGCTTTCCTGAATGGTGTTCTGGAGGAGGAAGTGTATGTGGCACAACCTCACGTACTGGATGATGGGTCTGGTATGGTGTGGCGTCTGAAAAAGGCGTTGTATGGTCTGAAGCAAGCTGCCAGGGAGTGGCATAAAGCGCTTGCAGAGCTCTTGTCGAGAATGGGCTTTGTGAGATCAGCCAGTGACCCCGCACTGTTTATTTGCAAAATAGGACGATGTCTTATTTTCCTATGGGTCGATGATCTGTTGATCTTCGGTCGTAAGGAGCAGATGGATGATGCCATCAGCAGGATCCTTGAGGCATTTGAGGGTCGTGACCTGGGGGAGCTGGGATATGTGCTGGGTATGGAGGTCATACGTGATCGGCTTGCTCGCACTATCACCATAACGCACAGAAAGAACATCAGGGACATGCTGGAAAGGTTCAGTATGAGTGAGTGCAGAAAGGCACCAACGCCGTTGGTACCAAAGCAGAAAGTGTTTAGTCTGAAGGATGATCCTAGCCAGGAGAAGGCTACTGTCGCAGAGCATAAGAGGTTTATGCAAGCCGTAGGAAGCATCCAGTATGTGGCTGCTGTGTCGCGTCCTGATATTTCCTTTCCGGCCAATGTCCTGGCCAGGCATATGGCTGGGAGTGCGAAGTGTCATTGGGCTGCTGTCCAGCATGTACTGAGATACCTGCGAGGGACCATAAACTTTGGCTTGACCTTTAGTGGCTCCAATGAGGGAAGTGAGGTGTTGGAAGCATTTACGGATGCTGACTTCGCCAATGGTGCTTGCTTGAAGAGCGTGTCAGGAGTGATAGTCCGGATGCATGGGAACTGTGTGTTCTGGCGTTCGAAGAGGCAGACTATTGTGGCTGGTGATACGACTGAGGCAGAGCTTATTGCGATGAGCTCAGCAGCCAATGAGGTGATGTGGGCAAAGCAGTTGTGCACTGATCTTGGTTTGTCGGCTGTGAAGCCAACTCTGTGGGGTGACAACAAGAGTGCCAACTTGCTAGCTGTGAACCCCATCTCTAGTGACCGCTCCAAGCACATCAGGGTCAGGGACCTGAGGGTCCGCGAGTTCGTAGAACTCGATGAGTTAACTATCAGCTGGGTTAGCACGGTAGACATGCTAGCTGATATGTTTACAAAGGTGTTGGCAGGACCAGCACTAGCAAAATTTAGAGATAGACTACAGCTTGCGGTAGTACAAGCCTAGTCTAGGGGGAGTGTCGTGATCCAGCCATGCACAGGACTACGGAGACCATGCATGGTGGCATACACAGGACTACGGAGACCATGTATGCATGGATGCACGGTGCTGATCCGGAGTGGCTATGGGACGCCATGCACCGATGGCTTACCATATGCACGAGCAATGCATGCTAGATTGCGTGCTGCAGACAATGATTCTGATCGTATCCGTATGAGACGTTTGGTTGAACGCTTATATAGGCTCTACTGATCAAAGTGTAATCACTCTACTCTGCCAAAGACTCACGTGCTGTAATCCAAGACTGAGAGCGCACTGTCACAGCGGAGGCCTGTACACCAGCCAGGTATGTGACAGCGCGACCCCCTGCGCACGGCTACGCCATGCTTAGATCCCACAGTGCCTACGGGCTACGGTCTACTGAATTACGACACCAGCATGAGTCCAACGGAATGGTGGAGAGAAAGATCGGTGTGCTGAACAGAAGTGTGAGGGCAAGCCTGCTACAAGCGGCTGTGCCTGCATTTCTGTGGCCAGAGGCGTATATGTGTGTGAACCATGCGCATAACCTGACGCCTAGCACAGCTCTGGAGGGTGTTAGGCGGAAGGAGGCCAAACAGAAATTGGAGGAGAGACATGTGCAGACCAGTCCTGAACCGTGGTCAACGAATGAGGCTGTGAGAGGTGCACAGTTGCAGACGAGGAGAGCTCAGGCTCAGCAGATGAGTCTGCAGGCTCTGGCAGATGAGGGTATGGCCAGGGGCGATGGGAAGTTTGTCGCCCAGTGTGTGAAAAATGTGGATGTCAGGCAGATTGTGCCATATCTGTTATGGTTCAGGAATGTGAGTGAGGACACGTTCCATCTGGTGGTGGCTCGGGTGAAGCCTTTCGGGTGTCCGATGTATGTGTATGCCCGGAGAGAGGACTTCAGGCACCTGGACGAGAGAGGAGTGCTCGGTTTCTATATGGGACCGGGTGCTGGTCCTCACATGGATAGAGCTTACGTGAAGCGAGGGAATGGGGGGGCAGTGCGTATGTATAGGCATACGGCTTCTCCACCAGCTCTGCTGAGAGAGTTCGCGAAACGTTTCCACATGTCGGAGCAAGCTACGGTGGATCCGGTCATGTTGGAGAACTACGAGTTGGGAGAATTCGAGATCATGCCCGATGAGCATACTCGTGAGGTACCTGACGTTGGTTTCTTGCCCAACATGAAGAAATGGTTGAGATGAACTAGTATTAGGGCAGTGCGACCACCAGCCAGTCGTGATCACATGATGCCGGAGAGGGGCAGAAATGTGGATTGGGCTGAGGGGGAGCATCCAGCGCTGTGGCACACACACTGGGAACCAGGCAGGCAGTTGCATCGGCGCTATGTGCCGGATGATGAGTTGCCTGAGGGTGAGCCGCCGTTTTCACCGCGTGTTTTAGGCTCTGAGCTGATAGCCAGGCATGAGCGGTGGCACACGCCTGAGATCAGTGAGGCAGTGGTGACAGCGCGTTGCGCTTACACGGCCGAGGACTGTGTGAACAGGGTACCACACTGGGAGTATGATGCGGCTCAGCAACCATCCGGTCCGCACAATGCTGAGATGAGACCGAGAGATGTGATCCCTACGCGGGATAGAGCAGTGCTGGATTTGAGTGGCTGCCGCATTGAGCCACAGGGTAGTGAGAATGATGAGTCTGAGGGGGAGGAACAGCCAGAGGCTGCCAGTGACTCGGCTGAGTCATTCCCAGGGGCATCTGAGCCCTCAGAATCTCAGTCTCGATCGCGCTCGCGTTCACCGCAGCGAGTCCAACGGTCGATGGGCAAGGCGCCGAGTAAGCCACCCCCACCTGCGAAATCTGATAGCCACGGGAGGTACGACCGAAGGCACGGGTCAGCGGTGTCAGGACGTGCAGTACGCTGGGAGCATGATGAGCCACGGCATATGCCACAGCGTGTTGATAGTCAGGGGCAAGGCAAGCTACGGCATGTGCCTAGTGGGGTAGAGGCAGGCGGAGCTGGCTCAGGGGGAGAGTTAGCACCAAGTGCCGCAGGAGGCAGCGGAGAACATCTGGATCCACCACAAGAGGTGAGGGTTCGATGGGTTCCAAAACCTTTCAAATTGATTCGCAAACCCTTAAGACCTGCTGTCCATGCTGTGGGAGTGAATGAAAGTGAGAATGCTGCTGTTGAGCGCATTTCCCCGGATGATGCACGTGAGCATGATGATGCTGGGAGCTCCACAGTAGTCCATATGGAGAGTGACGTCGGTGACTTGGCGGATGGAGTGTTTGCTACGGCTGACAGTGTGACTCCTGATGCAGAAAAGACGACGGGGCAGGAGGTAATTTCGAGCAGTGGCACGACTGCTAGCCGTAGTGAGTCCCGGCGTGCAGCTGCTGCGAGGAAGAAGGTCAAAGCTGTGCTGGACGATCCAACGGTGCAGCAAGCCATGAGAGGCTGCCATCGTGAGCAGTGGATCATAGCAATGCTTGATGAGTTGACCTCCTTAAGGGAACACGATGTGTTCGAGCTAGTCCGGTGTCCAGCAGGAGTGAAGCCTGTGACAGGCAAGTGGGTGCTTAAGATCAAGCGAGGAGCACAGGGTGAAATTGAGCGTTTCAAGGCCAGATATGTAGCCAGGGGATTTACGCAAGTGGAGGGCGTAGATTTCTTTGAGACATGGGCACCTGTGGGCAGTTATGCTACCTTCAGGGCTCTGTTATCAGTCTGTGCAGTAGAGGATCTAGAGACGAGGCATATAGACATTAAATGTGCTTTCCTGAATGGTGTTCTGGAGGAGGAAGTGTATGTGGCACAACCTCCGGTACTGGACGATGGGTCTGGTATGGTGTGGCGTCTGAAAAAGGCGTTGTATGGTCTGAAGCAAGCTGCCAGGGAGTGGCACAAAGCGCTTGCAGAACTCTTGTTGAGTATGGGTTTTGTGAGATCAGCCAGTGACCCTGCACTGTTCATTTGCAAAGTAGGACGTTGTCTTATTTTTCTGTGGGTCGATGATCTGCTGATTTTCGGCCACAGAGAGCAGATGGATGATGCCATCAGAAAGATCCTTGAGGCATTTGAGGGTCGTGACCTGGGGGAGCTGGGGTATGTGCTGGGCATGGAGGTCATACGTGATCGAGCTGCTCGCACTATCACCATTACACACAGAAAGAGCATCAGGGACATGCTAGAGAGATTTGGCATGAGTGAATGCAGACGGGCCCAACTCCGTTGGTACCAAAGCAGAAAATGTTTAGTCTAAAGGAAGATCCTAGTCAGGCGAAGGCTACAGGCACAGAGCATAAGAGGTTTATGCAAGCCGTAGGAAGCATCCAGTATGTGGCAGTTGTCTCGCGTCCAGACATTGCGTTTCCGGCTAATGTCCTGGCCAGGCATATGGCTGGGAGTGCTAAATGTCATTGGAATGGTGTCCTTCACGTACTGAGATACCTGCGAGGGACCATAAATCTTGGCTTGACCTTTAGTGGCTCCAATGGGGAATGTGAGGTGTTGGAAGCATTTACGGGTGCTGACTTCGCCAATGGTGCTTGCTTGAAGAGCGTGTCAGGAGTAGTAGTCCGGATGCATGGGAACTGTGTGTTCTGGCGTTCGAAGAGGCAGACTATTGTGGCTGGTGATACAACTGAGGCAGAGCTCATTGCTATGAGTTCAACAGCCAATGAGGTGATGTGGGCTAAGCAGTTGTGCACTGATCTTGGTTTGTCGGCTGTGAAGCCAACGCTGTGGGGTGACAACAATAGTGCCAACTTGCTAGCAGTGAACCCCATCTCTAGTGACCGCTCCAAGCACATCAGGGTCAGGGACCTGAGGGTCCGAGAGTTCGTAGAACTCGATGATTGACTATCAGCTGGGTTAGCACGGTAGACATGCTAGCTGATATGTTTACGAAAGTGTTGGCGGGACCAGCACTGGCAAAATTTAGAGATAGACTGCAGCTTGCGGTAGTACAAGCCTAGTCTAGGGGGAGTGTCGTGATCCAGCCATGCACAGGACTACGGTCACCATGCATGGAGTGGATGCACGGTGCTGATCCGGAGTGGCTATGGGACGCCATGCACCGATGGCTTACCATATGCACGAGCAATGCATGCTAGATTGCGTGCCACAGACAATGATTCCGATCGTATCCGTATGAGACGTTGATCGAACGCTTATATAGGCTCTACTGATCAAAGTGTAATCACTCTTCCTCTGCTAAAGACTCACGTGCTTTAATCCAACACTGAGAGCGCACTGTCATAGCGGAGCCTGTACACTAGCCAGGTATGTGACAGCGCGACCCCCTGCGCACAGCTACGGCAGTGCCTTAGATCCCACAGTGCCTAAGGGCTACGGTCCACTGAATAACAAAAAATCCGACATCGCCCATATTGCCACCCAGTTCCGGCCTGACCACGCAAATAGTTACGTATTGCGTCGGAATTTCTTGCCCAGTTACGGCACAACTACGGAATTTTTCTGCAGCGGGTTGACACTCTCGTGACGGGCCCCATAACTTGTGGCAGAATGTGCATTGTGAGTCTACAATGCTCGCCCGCAGCAACATGCAAGAGCACATCCTGCCATTCAGCCAGTCAAACACAGCTGTTACAGCTTCAAGTCTTGTACACTACTTCAGTTGTATGGATCTCATCTGTGGCATAATGTGCACTGTGAGTCTATAATGTTCGCCCGCATCAACATGCATGCATTGCTGCACTGCACCTGCGGCCACACCAACGACTAGCTTGCACACGGTTGCCTAAAGCCTAGATCTGCCACAGCAAGGGCGCATGAAGCGTAAGCCTGTCACACATGAAATACGACAAACTTTGCCTGCTGAAGCAACTGAGTCACTTGAGGCGTCATCGTGTATTGATTCCGGCATTGGTTTGCCTGAGCTTGCAGGCAAATACTGCGTGTTGCAGAGGCCAACATGTCGAACACTTCATGCATCGTAGCAGACGCAGCCTAACATGCATGCATTCTCATGATGCGAACACCGGTCAATATTTGGCAAAGGTGTAAGTAGAGCCCTCCCAACTTGAATCCATTGGAGCTGGCTAGCTGTGTGGACCCAGACTTGGCTACACATGCGGTGCTTGTGTATGCGTAGGAAGTGCTTGCATACTACCTACGCGTAGGCAGTGCTTGCCTAGACTACAGCTTTCGCGCGTCTAACGATCAAACTCCCCACAAAGTTCCGCATATACATGCTGGAGTGCTAACCCTAGGCCTATAGGCGGGTGCCATATGTATTGGGTGGAGCTTAAGATTTGTGTGGCCAGTTTGTGCATGAGTGCAGGTATGTGCTTGAGTGTGGGGTGTGTGGCCGGATTAACGTTGGCTGGCGTGGCATGCGTGGCGGGGCATGCGTGCCACTGTGTCCGGATGTGAAGGCATGACGTCAAGAAGGGGGGTGTGCACTCAGCACTACAGCACGTCCAGTGTTCACGCGGACACCCGGGACCCCCCCAAGCGACTTTGGGACGTCCATGGGGCATATCTACATATCCGGGACTGTCGGACTGCTCCAGGTTTATAGCCTTGTTTTGTGATATTGGGGAAACGGGCCTTTCAGGGCCAAATGAACTCTCACCTCCGGGAAAATGGACCTTGCTTTACAATTCCCAGACATCCCCAAACCCTTTCCAAACCTATCTAGGCGATCCCAATGGCCCCCCGACTGGCGTGGGGGAGCCCCAAAAGTCTCAAAGTGGTCTTCAGGGGTGCTTCCCAACCATCGCCACTTGTTGCCAATGCGTGCTGGCCACTGGGTACCTGTGGCCACTCCAGGCCACTTGTAAGTACCTATGCTCCTACTTGGCACAATGCCATACGTCATCATGCAGTCAGAGCATGTACATGTCGTAATTCAGTAGACCGTAGCCCGTAGGCACTGTGGGATCTAAGCATGGCGTAGCCATGCGCAGGGGGTCGCGCTGTCACATACCTGGCTGGTGTACAGGCCTCCGCTGTGACAGTGCGCTCTCAGTCTTGGATTATAGCACGTGAGTCTTTGGCAGAGTAGAGTGATTACACTTTGATCAGTAGAGCCTATATAAGCGTTCAACCAAACGTCTCATACGGATACGATCAGAATCATTGTCTGCGGCACGCAATCTAGCATGCATTGCTCGTGCATATGGTAAGCCATCGGTGCATGGCGTCCCATAGCCACTCCGGATCAGCACCGTGCATCCATGCACACATGGTCTCCGTGGTCCTGTGTATGCCACCATGCATGGTCTCCGTAGTCCTGTGCATGGCTGGATCACGACACTCCCCCTAGACTAGACTTGTACTACCGCAAGCTGTAGTCTATCTCTAAATTTTGCTAGTGCTGGTCCCGCCAACACTTTCGTAAACATATCAGCTAGCATGTCTACCGTGCTAACCCAGCTGATAGTTAACTCATCGAGTTCTACGAACTCGCGGACCCTCAGGTCCCTGACCCTGATGTGCTTGGAGCGTTCACTAGAGATGGGGTTCACAGCTAGCAAGTTGGCACTCTTGTTGTCACCCCACAGAGTTGGCTTCACAGCCGACAAACCAAGATCAGTGCACAACTGCTTTGCCCACATCACCTCATTGGCTGCTGAGCTCATCGCAATAAGCTCTGCCTCAGTCGTATCACCAGCCACAATAGTCTGCCTCTTCGAACGCCAGAATACACAGTTCCCATGCATCCGGACAATCACTCCTGACACGCTCTTCAAGCAAGCACCATTGGCGAAGTCAGCATCCGTAAATGCTTCCAACACCTCACTTCCCTCGTTGGAGCCACTAAAAGTCAAGCCAAGATCTATGGTCCCTCGCAGGTATCGCAGTACATGCTGGACAGCAGCCCAATGACACTTCGCACTCCCAGCCATATGCCTGGCCAGGACATTGGCCGGAAAGGAAATATCAGGACGCGACACAGCAGCCACATACTGGATGCTTCCTACGGCTTGCATAAACCTCTTATGCTCTGCGACAGTAGCCTTCTCCTGGCTAGGATCATCCTTCAGACTAAACACTTTCTGCTTTGGTACCAACGGCGTTGGTGCCTTTCTGCACTCACTCATACTGAACCTTTCCAGCATGTCCCTGATGTTCTTTCTGTGCGTTATGGTGATAGTGCGAGCAGGCCGATCACGTATGACCTCCATACCCAGCACATATCCCAGCTCCCCCAGGTCACGACCCTCAAATGCCTCAAGGATCCTGCTGATGGCATCATCCATCTGCTCCTTACGACCGAAGATCAACAGATCATCGACCCATAAGAAAATAAGACATCGTCCTATTTTGCAAATAAACAGTGCGGGGTCACTGGCTGATCTCACAAAGCCCATTCTCGACAAGAGCTCTGCAAGCGCTTTATGCCACTCCCTGGCAGCTTGCTTCAGACCATACAACGCCTTTTTCAGACGCCACACCATACCAGACCCATCATCCAGTACGTGAGGTTGTGCCACATACACTTCCTCCTCCAGAACACCATTCAGGAAAGCACATTTAATGTCTATGTGTCTCGTCTCCAGATCCTCTACAGCACAGACAGACAACAGAGCCCTGAAGGTAGCATAACTGCCCACAGGTGCCCATGTCTCAAAGAAATCTACGCCCTCAACTTGCGTAAATCCCCTGGCTACATATCTAGCTTTGAATCGCTCAATCTCACCTTGTGCTCCTCGCTTAATCTTCAGCACCCACTTGCCTGTCACAGGCTTCACTCCTGCTGGGCACCTGACTAACTCGAACACATCATGTTCCCTTAAGGAGGTCAACTCATCAAGCATTGCTATGATCCACTGCTCACGATGGCAGCCTCTCATGGCTTGCTTCACCGTTGGATCGTCCAGCACAGCTTTGACCTTCTTCCTCGCAGCAGCTGCACACCGGGACTCACTGCGGCTAGCAGTCTTGCCACTGCTCGGAATCACCTCCTGCCCCGTCGTGTTCTCTGCATCAGGAGTCACACTGTCAGCCGTAGCAAACACTCCATCCGCCAGATCACCGACGTCACTCTCCATATGGACTACTGTGGAGCTCCCAGCATCATCATGCTCACGTGCATCATCCGGGGAAATGCGCTCAACAGCAGCATTCTCACTTTCATTCACTCCCACAGCATGGACAGCAGGTCTTAAGGTTTTGCGAATCAATTTGAAAGGTTTTGGAACCCATCGAACCCTCACCTCTTGTGGTGGATCCAGATGTTCTCCGCTGCCTCCTGCGGCACTTGGTGCTAACTCTCCCCCTGAGCCAGCTCCGCCTGCCTCTCTTCCACTAGGCACATGCCGTAGCTTGCCTTGCCCCTGACTATCAACACGCTGTGGCATATGCCGTGGCTCATCATGCTCCCAGCGTACTGCACGTCCTGACACCGCTGACCCTTGCCATCGGTTGTACATCCCGTGGTCTTCAGATTTCGCAGGTGGGGGTGGCTCACTCGGCGCCTTGCCCATCGACCGTTGGACTCGCTGCGGTGAACGCGAGCGCGATCGAGACCGAGATCCTGAGGGCTCAGATGCCCCTGAGAATGACTCAGCAGAGTCACTGGCAGCCCCTGGCTGTTCCTCCCCCTCAGACTCATCATTCTCACTACCCTGTGGCTCAATGCGGCAGCCACTCAAATCCAGCACAGCTCTATCCCGCGTAGGGATCACATCTCTCGGTCGCATCTCAGCATTGTGCGGACCGGATGGTTGCTGAACCGCATCATACTCCCAGTGTGGTACCCTGTTCACACAGTCCTCGGCCGTGTAAGCGCAACGCGCTGTCACCACTGCCTCACTGATCTCAGGCGTGTGCCACCGCTCATGCCTGGCTATCAGCTCAGAGCCTAAAACACGTGGTGAAAACGGCGGCTCACCCTCAGGCAACTCATCATCCGGCACATAGCGCCGATGCAACTGCCTGCCTGGTTCCCAGTGTGTGTGCCCCAGCGCTGGATGCTCCCCCTCAGCCCAATCCACATTTCTGCCCCTCTCTGGCATCATGTGATCACGACTGGCTGGTGGTCGCACTGCCCTAACACTAGTTGATCTCAACCATTTCTGCATGTTGGGCAAGAAACCAACGTCAGGTACTACACGAGTATGCTCATCGGGCATGATCTCGAATTCTCCCAGCTCGTAGTTCTCCAACATGACCGGATCCACCGTAGCTTGCTCCGACATGTGGAAACGTTTCGCGAACTCTCTCAGCAGAGCTGGTGGAGAAGCCGTATGCCTATACATACGCACTGCTCCCCCATTCCCTCGCTTCACGTAAGCTCTATCCATGTGAGGACCAGCACCCGGTCCCATGTAGAAACCGAGCACTCCTCTCTCATCCAGGTGTCTG
Source organism: Ulva mutabilis (assembly GCA_900538255.1). Lineage (NCBI taxonomy): Eukaryota > Viridiplantae > Chlorophyta > Ulvophyceae > Ulvales > Ulvaceae > Ulva > Ulva mutabilis. The sequence goes on from UNSF01000117.1 coordinate 252,220, forward strand.
AAGTCCTCTCTCCGAGCATATACGTACATCGGACACCCGAAAGGCTTCACCTGGGCCACCACCAGATGGAACGTGTCCTCACTCACATTCCTGAACCATAACAGATATGGCACAATCTGTCTGATATCAACATTCTTCACACACTGGGCGACAAACTTCCCATCGCCCCTGGCCATACCCTCATCAGCCAGAGCCTGCAGACTCATCTGCTGAGCCTGAGCCCTCCTCGTCTGCAACTGTGCAGCTCTCACAGCCTCATTCGTTGACCACGGGTCACGACTGGTCTGCACATGCCTCTCCTCCAGTTTCTGCTTGGCCTCCTTCCGCCTAACACCCTCTAGAGCTGTGCTAGGCGTCAGGTTATGCGCATGGTTCACACACATATACGCCTCTGGCCACAGAAATGCAGGCACAGCCGCTTGCAGCAGGCTTGCCCTCACACTCCTGTTCAGCACACCGATCTTTCTCTCCACCATTCCATTGGACTCATGCTGGCCCGTGGCAGTGTACGTGTGCTCAATGCCACGCCACGCGAGGTACTGAGCCAGCTGGTTAGAGCTGAACTCACCACCCTGGTCAGTGTGCAGCCTCCGCACCCCAACCTCTCTATCATACACGATCTGAGTGCGGATTCGCTCAATCAGCAGGCATATCATTTCCGCAGCCCCACTCTTGGACTTCAACGGAATCACATGGGAGTACCGGGAGTACTCATCCACCACTACCAGGATGTAGTTCATACCCCCGATTCCTACTGGCTTGATCTGCCCTGCTAGATCAGCATGCAACACTTCCCCAGCATAGGTGGCATTCTCCGTCACCTTGCCCCCGTGCTGTGCTCTATCGCCGCTTCTCTGTTCAGCCACGTGGCAACCATGACACTGAAGCGCTACCCCCGTAGGTTTCAGCATCTTCAGGTCATACAGTTGTGGGTTGTCTCTCATCAACTGGAGTACCCGATTGCCAGCATGGTGAAAAGCGATATGCACTAGGAATGATGGATCAACCTGAAAGGAATAACCTTGTTCATTCGGTACACCGGTCACCGCAGCAACTTGCTGCTGCTCACGTACCCATTTCCCATTCCTATGAAACAAGTTATTCGCACTTGTCCAGGCTGCTCCTCTATCTACCGGTCGCATTTGCCATATCGGCCTGCCTTTCCCACAGAACCATGTCAGAGTAGGTTTTCCATCCTCATCCTCACCCTGCTCACAGTTCCTGTGGAACCCATAGCTCTGGTCATGAAACCCAGGCATCACTACCCGGTTTGCATGCTTGCCCGTATGCAAGTATATCTCAGACTTTTTCAACTCCTTTGTTGAAAGGATGTTGATAGGACTGGCCGGCACCCAGTAGACGTTGGTCAACTCTATGTCTACTGGTGTGATAGTGCCCTGTGCACTCACATACTCTCCCAGATTAGCTCTGATCGTGCCCACACCATACATGTCTAGCCTGCCCTGGTCAAGAGGCTGACACTGCGGCATATCTGGTGGCTTGATCTCGCAAAACATATCATAGTCAAAGCATATGTTTATGTCTGAGCCACTATCTATTAGGAAAGTGTACGGCATGTTGGGAGACGGCCCATCAGCACAGTCAGCTCGCAGCTTATCTAGGTCAACTACAGCTACCTGAGGGCCACCGCGGCCTCTGCCACGGCCTCGCCCTGCAGCTGCTTGCTTCTGCAGGAATTGTTTGACCTCTGCGGAGAGCAATGGACAATCCTTTTGCACATGTCCAGGCTTATCACAGTTGAAGCATTTCCTCTTTTCTGCTCCCCCTGCTGCCCCTGCTCCCACAGCTGCTACCTGTACTCATGAGCCTGGCTGCTCTGAGCAAGCGGATCATTGACTAGCAGGCTACTCTCACCCACCATCTTCGCCCAGCTCTCTACCTCCTTCTTAAATACTCGGAAGTGATCAGTCTTATAGTGCCACACCGGAAATCTGTTCTTCTCTACTAGAGATTTCCCGGTACTGGCCTGGGCATGGCAAGCGACAGCGCTTGCGCTAGCGTGCTTACGTCAATTGATCCAGCCGTAGCTGGTACTCCTGATGACATCGCAGCCTGCGAAGGCTGCGGTATCGGAGGCGGTATCTGTTGGGTCATCCACGCAGCTGGCGCTGCGAGATGTGCTGGCTGTGTTCCTTGCGCCGCGGCCTGAGCTCCTGCTTCCCCCGTAGGATCAGCATTTCCCGGCAATGCCGCCTGCAGAGGACCTGCATTGGGATACCCGTAGGTCCCAACGCGCTGTTCTTCCCCGTAGGTCACGAACTGGTCCTCCGCGGCCTGCTCGCGGCGCGCTGTGGAACGTGTGTGATGGCGTGGACGAACTTCTTCTCCATCCTCGCCGTCAGAGCCGATAGATCCCTGGCGAGATGCCACTGGGACTTCTCGGCGTGGTGGCATCTTGCAACACGACCATCGTGCGTCGCAGGACACGCAGACCCGTAGGCCTTTCTGCGAGACCAGTACCCTGACAGAATGCAGTCCAGCCGTAGCGTTATGCATCTGTGTACTCTAGTCTCTCTACGGACTCTACAGCTAAACGCTAGAGCGGTGTGAATCGCTCATCGGGACGCTCAGCCGTAGCCGTAGACCCCTGGACTCTATCGCAAGCATACAACCATCGCTAGAATACCCACAAACATCACCGATACCATGTCGTAATTCAGTAGACCGTAGCCCGTAGGCACTGTGGGATCTAAGCATGGCGTAGCCATGCGCAGGGGGTCGCGCTGTCACATACCTGGCTGGTGTACAGGCCTCCGCTGTGACAGTCTTGGATTATAGCTCTCAGTCTTGGATTATAGCACGCTCTCAGTCTTGGATTATAGCACGTGAGTCTTTGGCAGAGTAGAGTGATTACACTTTGATCAGTAGAGCCTATATAAGCGTTCAACCAAACGTCTCATACGGATACGATCAGAATCATTGTCTGCGGCACGCAATCTAGCATGCATTGCTCGTGCATATGGTAAGCCATCGGTGCATGGCGTCCCATAGCCACTCCGGATCAGCACCGTGCATCCATGCATACATGGTCTCCGTAGTCCTGTGTATGCCACCATGCATGGTCTCCGTAGTCCTGTGCATGGCTGGATCACGACAATTCATTCCATGTGCATGTAATACCTCCCGGAGACCACAGTCAAGACAGCTGAACACATGCAAGAGTTGGCAGTTACAGGTATGCTTTCTGCCGGCCGGCAGTACCACCAATCTGTCATGCACAAGACGCTAGGGTCCGCCCGGCCCTAGGAAACACGTGCAGCAGGCTGTCTCTGGGTCATCCAGGCATGTACCCTGAGTCCGAAACGGCACTACATCTACAGTACGACAACCCCTGTCATTAACCGCTGGGGTGGCAGGCGATGCCAGAAAGGTCTTCCACATCCACTGCTCTGGAACCCCGAAGGTGTTGGGATCAAGCCTGGTTTGGCTGAGAGAGCTGTCCCATTGTACAGTGCTGGACCTGATTTTCTGACCCTCGAACCAGGGCTCCTGGTGGTTCTCCGGCAGGAGCAAGTCCCTGCACGCCACAGTGCGTTGTCTTGGACAGGCTCACGATTGGTGGGCCCCAGCACCTACCGACAATAAGGCAATACGCTTTCACTTGGTGGCAATAAGGCAAGCACGGACCTTGGGAGGTTGTCCCGGATGGCGTGTGGTTCGCGATCCGTATCATTGCTGGTGTAGACATCATGTGCCACAAGTCGTAGCCAATCGAGGTCGTTGATCTCCTGGTAGGCTTGGCGGATGATTGCGGTTGCCAACGACCTCACATCCGCCCTACTGGCAAACATATGGTGTCTATGCTTGAACACCAGCCTCAAGTAAAACACCTGGCGACACCACCACAACGTATTTTTCTTGAGGACAACTACCTCGAAATCATTAGAGGAAGTCCCATGCAGACGGCCGAGCTCCCTGAGGCACAGGTCCATAAAGGCTGGCACTCCCTGGTAGGCCCAATCTACATACTCTCTACATATCTGACGTGAATCACGCACCCCATCGGGTTCCGGGGTCATCCCTTGCAGCACGAAATACAAGTGGAGAGGCGATACAGTCGGCAGCACTTCGAATACAGGCGGGTAAACATGCGTATCTAGCCTTGTCTCAATCTCTTTCCGCCGGTGCATTGCCTTGGCAAGCGCGCCTAGCTCTGTCCACAAATAATTCCTCTCCCCGTCGTTGTCGGGGTAGGAGACCGGAACCGAGAAGGAAAATGGCCACGACTGGACAACGGTGGGATCCACGCGATGCCAGTGTAGGCCACGATCCAATTCGCGCGGGAAAGTTGCCTCAGTAAACCTTTTGGATAACTCTAGATCCCTGTAGGGATTGATGGACCTGTTGCGCATAGGGCGCTCCATTGGCTGGCAGCAAGGTTGCCGGATACGTAGGATGGCATCAAGCGCTATGCGGCTTGGTGCGGTGCTATTTGACACGGTAGGTATCTGCAATGAGATGAGTCGACGCTCAGCATTGCGGCGCGTTAATCTGCACCGCCTCAGAGCGACGGTAGTCCGTGCATGAGGTACCTTGCACTGGTGGGCACCGGTGTGCAACTCGCGTGAGCGGGTACTATTGCGGGAAAGTATAGGAGGCCCACTAAGAAGGCTATAAACTTCTGCTTACAGTGCTTTTCACTGCAACCGGATAGTTTATTTTGCCCGCCGGCCATACTCCACCATGACAGCGCCAGAATACGTGTCGTTGGAGACGTACCGACATGAATTGAGTAATGCGATCCAGGACCCGTATGGCAGTGGTCATTACAGACTCTTCTTGCGAAACCGGGTTAGTAGCCTAGCCGATAGCGGCGTGGGACCTAGTGGTATAGGCAGCGTGTCGTCGGACGACCTGCTGCACTTGATCCATCCTCGTGATCGTGCAGCGGCTGCATCTTGCCCTGAGCAGTACAATGCTCATAGGGATCAACTCCAGGCTGCGGCTGATCGGCAGCCCTCAGCTAACCAGGCAGCTCGTGCTTATTGGGACTTCAGGCTGAGAAGCCTAGCAGCGGCTCGCCTGAGTGCCACGGAGAACCCGCGTCGTCGGGAAGGCAGTCGATACTCCCTCCAAGCGCTACAAGCCGGCCTGGAGTGGAGCGGCGTACTCAAGCCGCTTACCTCGGACTACAGGCGTGAGTCAGACGCGCTTGCGAGTGATGCTGGCCTAGTGGCCAGTATGGCTGTGGCAGCGACGTCTGCAGCAGGCCTGGCAACCTCGGACATGCAGGCCTCAGGCCTGCAGCCCGGTCTATGCCTCCCTCCTGCAGAGCTGCAGGAGGACACGAGGCATTCCCCGCGGGCACTGGGGCCGGCCACAAGCATTCCAGGTCTCCCATCGGCCATGCCTATGTCTATGGCAGATAGCCCACACCCGATCCCCCTAGAGAGGCCCGATGTTGAGTCCGGCGGTATGCCGGCTCAGTCAGAGGCCCCTCCCCCCCCCATGAATTACCTTTCGAAGCTTGCCATAGCAATGGGCGGTACGGTACACCAAGTGCCCAAGTCTCGGGTGGGGGTGTCGAAGCCAGTGCCTGTACGCCCCCGTCGCCCCTACACTGGGCGAGGGCAAGTGGTTGCCGCGCGGGCTGACCTCAAACAGCCCCTACGGCCAGATGTTCCCCAAAGCAAGCCCGACACAGGGCCGGCCCCCCTTCCTCCCACCGCGAACCTTCGGGCCAAGAGGACCCTTAAGTTGATGGAGCCGCAAGAAGAGGCTGCCAGCGTCGAACACCCCCCCCCTGCCGATGGGCGATCCCCGATCGTCAGTGCACCACCCCAACGAGGTGCAACCCAAGCGGCTAAGAAACAGAAGCCGTTTCATGCGCCGCAGACGCGCCCAGCGGCAGGGTCGACGCGCGCTGCCGACGCCATCGACCTGGTCGACGTGGATGATGAGGAGCCCACACAGCCATACACGGTATGTTCTGTTTGACTGCCACCTTCATCCCCCCACCCCCCCGCCCATTCACACGCCCACGTATTGAGTTACAATTTGCGTCGCGGGTGCAGAAAAATGTCAAGATCCGACTGAGCAGGGGAGTCACGGAGGATTTGCACTGGGAGTGCGGTCACTCAGATGTTTGCTCGCTCTTGCCACGAGGACAGGTGACCGCCAGGGCGCTGGACTTCATGTCCTCCCAGACTCTCGCGCAAGACTGGAGTGACAAGGACTACATACTTACCGATACGGTCTCGATGGGGCACATCCTCCAGAAAGTGACCGTCGACAAGAACCCGCGGCCCATTCGGAAGTGGGCCACCGCCAATGATGTCTTCCGCCAAGGCAACGGTGAGAGATTCGCCATAATCCACCACGAGCATGACAACGCTCATTGGAGCTTGGTGGCAATCTTCCATCCCGGTGCGGCCTCCCTGCAACCCCATGAAACAACCTACACGCTGATGTAGTAACCTGATGTACACCGGCATTTCAGAGTACTGACGCACATACTGCGTCTTTGCAGGCCGCCTGTATCGGTGGACAGAATCCAGCCAGAGTCAGCGCAAGGACCTCGCCGTGGCTGGCGAGGTCACCGTGATAGTACATGTGGACAGCCTGGGCGACGCGGGACACAATACGAAACTGGTGTCGGACAAGTGGGTGGCCGCAATGACCACCATTCTCGGCGCACCGGCAGCCGTTGTTAGAGCAGGAGTGAAGACCTGGCGGGTGTGGCTCTACCAACCTGACAGCAGAGCGTGTATGCCACGGCGCACATGCACTGGACAATAACATGTACCCAACATAACTGACACTGGGGCCACGGTCTTGCGCAGTGTGCATGCATGTGGATATCACCTTGTCACATGCATGGTCGTCTATACCAAACTAATCCCAGCGCAGGGGATTCTGCATGCATGCAGCCGCAGGGAAACTTGCCATGTCAACAGCCAACATGCTGGCATGCAGATTCCCACCGGCTTGAGCCCCAAGCAGCCGGATGTGTTCTCATGCGGTGTGTACACCATCATGAATCTAACGCACCTCCTGGATAGATGCCGGCCAGGTGTGACCTGGAATCTGGAGCATCAGCGACCAGAGGTCATAGCGCCAAGACCGTCAGAGGGCCCTCCCAAAGAAGAAATGACAAGGGAAGCGCGATTTGCGCTCCGTGTAAACGGGCCGCCTCGTCATGACGCCCTGTGGCACATACCGTGGCCCGGGACGAGACTACAGTGGTACAAGCAGGGCGACGTGCAAGCCTGTAAGGCACTGTACCGGGTGCACCTGGCCTTGGTCATGCACGAGAATAGCACCGCAGAGTCGGAGTCCGGCTTGAAGGCAGAAGTTGATGCCGCCATACAACGCATCCCTGACGCAGTGGCGCGTAGCCCGCAGGCCGCACGGTGCGATCACGCCAATGCCTGATGTAGGAACTGAACACCGAGATGTGCAACCTGACCTGCCGTGCCTTTGACCCATACATGAGCAGGATGGATTCCCATGCGCCCACACTGCCGTGTACTGTACAGCGATATGATCCAAGGATTCAGCTGGATGGCCCTGAGGCATGACAGAGCGGAGTGTCAAGCCTGGGCTGAAGGGGCGGCGAATCAGAGGACCTTGGATCGTGTACGGCGAGGGACTGCAACTCCGTCAACCCCAAGCGGTGGCTGGAAAGCAGGACCCAGCCCCAGCCGCAACCGACCAACTAGGGCTACGGCGAAGGGGAGTCGAGGTAAACCCAGTCCGGCAGCGAAGCCCGCGCAGGCCAAAGGGAGAGCAGCCGATACCACGAAGCGGGGCGGTACCAGGGGCAAGCGCCGCACCGCGTGAGGGTTGCAGCGCAGCCCGGGCTGCGAGCCTGCGGAGGAGGCCGCGCAGCAGGGCAGTCAGGGGGGCAAGCCCTGCACAGCAGCGGCTGTGCAGGGCAGCACTGGTAGCAGTGGCGACAAGGGCACGTAGTGTCCTGAATGGGTTTCATTCGTAGTACGGCTGACTAGACAGCCTGACCTGACATAGGCTGTAATAGCAAGCGTGCCGGGACTCAGACCAGGTGGTGTAGCGTAACCTGTGCACACATATTGCGCTCCGGTGGCTTGAACATGTTGCACGCACCCCCGGATCATGTCACTGTATTGGGTTTGTACTGCTTGCTGCACAGTAAGTCTCCGATAATTATTCTAGCAAGAGCAGCAGCGGGGGTGTCACTCGCTTACATGCTCACCTGCCTGGCGCTCAGTTCCCGGTCCATTTGCGGGTAAAATCCAATGCAGAAAAGCTGTGGCAGCAGGGGTGGCGTTCGCACCCACAGCATCCACTGTACCCATACCCCTCCAGTACATGCGTTGTGCATCCGAGAGCTTGCACGTGCAGACACCCAAGGGCATTCATGCCGAACGGGATCCAAATGGTGAAGCGAGACCATCACACAAACACCTGTGCGTATGGTGAACGTCCTGAATTCCTTCCACGTGCACAGAGTCGATTCGGAACCGCACCCATCGCCGTGTACACAAGTGATAGTATGGACCGTCTTCCCGAGCATGCAGAACAGGCTGCATCTGCCGCAGTTGAAAATATATCCGTAGCAGATGCAGTAGCAGCTGGGACGGGCAAGTTCACCGCCGATACTATCGCGTGGATGAACCAGGAAGGCACATTTCGCGCCATGGTGGAGGAGTGCACGGGCCAGATCATCTGCCAGGGCAGGGTCCTCGGAGGCGCTGTCAAGATCAACACATACTGGGCATTGATCCTGTTCTATGCGTGGATGCAGCACTTCGAGGCCCTGACCCCAGCATGGCGTTCTGGCACCGGCGCAGACGGCCCTGATGATGGCCAGCGGATCATGGATGCCGGGCTACAGAAGACGTCCTCATTCGCAGCCAACAAAACTATCCAGGTATGTTCCCATTAATAGCTTGCATGACTGTGGCATTTGTGGCTGTCGAGGAGGGCATCGGCAGAGCAGCAAGTGAATGACACGGCAAGATCCGTACGAAGAACGGCGTTGCTACGCAGGTGACAATACACGGACGCGCACAGCCGCCGCTCACGACTGTACACGACGTTCAGTCACCTAAGAGTGGCAGCGGTGCACCGACATTTGCCACTCAGAGCCAGACGGCCGATGTGGGTTTCGATGGCCAGCTTGTTGCTGGCCAGAGAACAGTCAGAGAGTGCTGCGAAGTACTGAATGCGCGTCAAACTTTCACGAAAGGTACGTGACAGGTCTACCAACATTGATGCCGCTAGGAACCGCAGAGGTCCTACTGTGTACACGTGATGCGAATTGGATGTCTCATCTGGCAAGCACATGGTGTCCTTGACTGCAGAGTACGAGGCAAAGAATCACGTGGAACTCCTCCGCCTGGTGGTGCATGCGATGTGCAATGAGCACCCCCGGGAGATACCTTCGGATCGACCGGGTGCCCCGGGCAGATGGGAGTATGCCAACTCCCCTGCCAAGGGCACAGACACCGCATTGTGGGCGCCCGGTGGATCCACGCTGCACCACCACCTCCTCATGCCGGGAACTACCAACCCCGAGGACGCACCAAGCTCGCAGATGGGGGAGTTGATGAGGCACATGCTCGCAGGAACTGATGGCAGTTCGAAGGGGCTGCAGCTAATCAGGAAGGCCATCAAGCTGCCCAACAGCAAGAACGACGCCGTGCAGCTATATCCATCACCCCGGTTCCTGCAGATGATGGCTTGTGCTCCCACGTTACGGCTAATGCTGAACACGGCGACACATGTATGTCAGGTGACGGTGCGATCCCTACGCGAACACCCTGCCATTTTTTTGGGGGTTACAGCCTGAGGGGTAAACACCGCAGGCATGATGTAGATGATAAGCGCAAATGACGGCTGTGCATACAGGAGGTGAACGTCATGGGGCAGTTCTGTGCGGCAACCCAGCAGATCGGTGGCGTCGCCTGCGCGTATGCGGCCCAGCTTGGGACCCAGGCAACTCAGGTAAAACCCCGACCGCTGTACACAGTCATGCACACTAGGGTACAATACTGGGTGCTGCTCCTGCATGGAACTGTACCACGGAGCACCGAATATGGCACCAGGGGGGTCCCTTAGCAATACAGGGGCGGCATGCATGCAGGTTCCGCGGATCTTAGAGACGTACGAAGGACTAGTCCAGACTCTCGGGTCGCAATGGGACGTTTTCGACACGACTGAATCGGCGGTGGAGGCCGACATCCGCGGCTTTGCAAAGCTCCACCGCCTATTCAGATGCATCTGCGGGAATGCCACGAGCGGTGAACTGGCGATTGCTCAGGGGACACCCGAGTGGGACTGCGTCTGGGACTGCTGGGGCGCTGCCACCGTGGCAGCACTCATTGCCGTTCAAGGTGTGCGATTTGCAGCATTGGCATCTTCCATTGCGCTCAATGTAAACCTGCATTGTACTCTCAGGCTGCCGTGCAGCATAAAAACCCACACGACATGCACCGCTGTGTGCAGCAAACCTGCTCTTCCCAAGTCCGGCTATGCCATCGCCAAGGACAAAGGCCATCCGGGTTGCAAGTAAGCATATGCCACAACCCTGGTGGCAGTGGGGCTTCGCAGCCCTGGAGTGGTTCATGACCAACAAGGGCCCGGATGGAGGTGAGGCCGCGCTGTGGTTCACAACACAGCTCAAGACGGTCTCGTTGGCGTCAGCGGGCGAGGTGCGCGCTCTGACAAGGGCGTGCATTCAGCGGCTCCTGGACGACAGGGACCCGGACATGAAGATGATGCTAGAAGGGGTGGATCTACGCAGTGCTGGCCTGCATGAACCGCCTCCGGCTCCACCTCCGGCGGACCCAGCGAGCGATGGGCACGATGATGACGGTGACGAGGGTCAGCAGGGTGCTGCGGGGAGCAAAAGCGCAAAGCCAGGGGCAAAGAAAGGGTCTGGGAGGGGAAAGAAGAACAAGAACAAAGGCGGGAACAGAAAGAAAACAGGTGACGGGCCAAGGAAGATGGATGCCAAATCGCCTGGCATTGCAAAAGGTGTGCACTGTCATGGCAATATGCCCACTGTATACCAGGAAGTGTTTTGATCCAGTAGGTGCTAATGCATGGCCTTTCATTGAGTTTACATGCATGCACACTGCATGTGTTTGATGTAATGTCACCCGCTCCAACCAGGGGTTCATGCCCATGTAGGCCGTACTGAGATCGGGGGTGCCTGGGTGGACCTCACGCCGGACAACAGGGTCGTCGTCTCAATGGAGCTGCAAGAACCGGTACCGCCCGACACCCAGTTGACTTCAGATGAAGAGAGCGCCCGGGTCAAAGGCTGTCTGGACACCATGGTGGCGTTATTCACTGCCGCGAGGAAGTACAAGCCAGACCGCGATGACGAGTGGCTGGAGTTGTTGTACAAGGCCATGGAAGTGGCTGAGGGAGAGGGTGTCTCCCGCGATGACATCCGGGCAGCTTGGGAGCAACACGGCCCGCAGCCGACACAGCCTTCCGACTCGGGGCCACTGGCAGACAATGATGAGGATTGCCTAGCCGGAGGGGACATGGGCAACCCAAGCGCAGCCGATGAGGACAGCGTCACTGCCAGCAGTTCAGACAAGGGAACCAGTGGGGACGAGGACACTTTCAATCCTGGCCCAGCGGCGAGAAGGCGGCTGAAGGAGCAGCCCAGTCCCATCCGCACGAGCCGACGGGGTGCTGCGGTGCAGGGTGCTCAGGGAGAGGGAGAGGCTGCAGGTGGCGAGGGCAAGGTAGGGGCCGACGACGTGGCCGCGGGGGAGGCAGGTGGAGTACATGCCGCAGCAGGCGAGGGGGGAGCACGCCAGGCGGAAGGCCGGGCTGCTGCGGTGCAGGGTGCTCAGGGAAATGGGGCGGGCGGATCTGGCAAAGGCAGGGCAGGCGCAGGCAATGCGGGCAAGCGCAAAGGTGCTGGGCAGGGTGCTGAAGAGGCAGAGGGGGCTGATAGGAGTGTCAGTGACAGAAGCGCATGCAAGGCACAGCGCACTGACTGATAGTTATGAGAACAGCACGTCACACTGCTGGTTTGTGTTTGGTCATCTATAGGTGCCACGCGGGATATGTAAAGTCCCGCCTCGTTTTGTTTGCATGCTCGTGATCGGACAAGGAATCCATGATGGATTGCTTTCACGACGTGGTGACACGCCGTTGCACGCTCTGTTCTGTGAAAGTTCACTGCACTGCGGAAGGTGACATTGGACAGGCACAGGTGACATGCGACCGACATCCATGCATGTGTTCTGTGGTGACAGGGGATAAGCGGCATGGCGCGGCTGCTGAGGCACGCGGGCCGACTGTTCGAAATATCACGCGACCCCAGACGAATATTCAGCCTTAAGTCAACCAGATTGAAACAGTATGTCGATCATGGTTGGCCTCTCCCTGATCTACGTTCGTGCAGCGAGCGATGTTTCACACTCCGGCAACAACGTCGACAGTTCATCACAGGTCGATATTGACCTCGTCGCACGCTCTATCTCATCTCTATAATGTCCTTGCGCCTGTGTTTAAGAGTTTTATCAGGTTCTAGGGCGATAATACGAGTTCTGAGTGCCTGCCCGGATATGGCGGGATGCTTGACGCCGGTGAGCCGTTGACGGAGCATAAGATCATCGCACCTTTATATTTAGAGACTCTTATACATAGGTCTGCTTTGCTGGACTGAGAAGCGTGGCGCACTCGTCGGATGCAGCGGTTGTTGCTTCGCCGCGGGTGCTCTACACAGCACGCCAGCCTCCGGAAACAGGACAGGTGACATTCCCACCTGTACACGTTTCATGAACATCATCTAGCCGTTGTGCGATGTGGGATCCTTCCGCCGTGCGCCGGGGACTGCCGTGCTGCGTTGTGGACGCGGCCACAGTCTATCGCTCGGCTTGTCTGCCCCACACTGTCTCGGCGACCAAATCGAGCCGTGAATTAACGTAGTCACGCGTGTATGCACTGGCCTGTCTGATTCGACTTGCTCGACAGTCTGACAGTCTGAGCTGCATAGGTGGATGGTCGATTGTGCCCAATCGACTGCAGTGCCCCGGACGCCACTATGGTCGATTGTGACCCAATCGACTGTAGTACCCCGGGCGCCACTATGGTCGATCGTGCCCAATCGACCAGTTATGGACCACAGGCCACTATGCACACTTGAGCACAGTGAAGTCCATGTGAACGCTCGTGACCTCAACTCGTATATACGCGTGCCACTGATGTCCAAGTCACCTGTCCTGTCTGATTCCAGTTTCTTGCAGTCGAACCGTCTGCACAGTGTCTTGATCCAGCCATGCACAGGACTACGGTGACCATGCATGGTGGCATACACAGGACTACGGTGACCATGTATGCGGGGAATCACGGTGCTGATCCGGAGTGGCTATGGGGCAGCCATGCACCGATGGCTGACCATATGCACGAGCAATGCATGCAAGATTGCGTGCCGCAGACATTGATTCTGATCGTATCCGTATGAGACGTTGATTGAACGCTTATATAGGCTCTACAGATCGTAGTGTAATCACTCTCTCTCTCTTCTACTGTCCTAAGACTCACGTGCATTTATCCTCCAACTGAAGGTACAGGCGCTGTCACGGACAGATACCTAAGACAGCAAGGTATGTGACAGCACCAACCCCTGCGCATGACGACATGCTCAGGATCCCACAGGCCTTAGGCCGCGGTCCACTGAATTACGTCATGGTATCGGTGATGATTGTGGGTATTCTTGTGATGTCTATTAGCATGCGGTAGAGTCCAGGGGGAACCTGCGGTTACGGCTGTGCACTCCGATGAGTGTGCTACACCGCTCTAGTGTATAGCCGACCGTAGAGAGACTAGAAAAGCTAATGCAGAATGCTACGGCGGAGCTGCATTATGCTTGTGTGCTGGTCTCGCAAAGAGGCCTACGGGTCTGCGTTTCTTGCGACATATGGTGGTCATGTTGCAGGACACCACCACTCCGAAACGATTCAATGGCATCTCGCCAAGGGTCTATCGGTTCTGACGGTGTGGAGGGAGCAGTTAACCTTCCGCATCATCGCACTCGCTCTACAGTGCGCCGCGAGCAGGCCGCGGAGGGTCAGTCCATGCCCCACGGGGAAGGACAAGACGCTGGGACCTACGGGTATCTCAGTGTTAACCCTCTGCAGGCCGCCATGCCGGGCAACGCTGATCCCACGGGGAATGCGGGTGCTCAGGCAGCGGTGCACGGAGCGCAGGAAGTGCCACACGTTGCCCAGACAGCATGGGCAGCGCAGCAGATACCACCTCCGATACCGCAGCCTTCGCAGGCTGCGATGTCATCCGGGGCGGCAGCAACAGCCGGGTCGATCGATGTTGCAACTCTCGCGAGCGCACTGTCGCTCGTAATGCCTAAGTCTATGCCGGGAAAGTCGCTAGTAGAAAAGCACAAGTTCCCGGTATGGAACCACAGATATGATCACTTTCGGGTGTTCAAGAAAGAGGTAGAGAGTTGGGCAAACATGGTGGGGGAAAGTAGCCTGCTAGTAAATGATCCACTGGCACAGAATAGCCAGGCTCATGAGTCAGTCAAGCATTGGCTATTCGTAACACTGCCAAAGGAGGATAGAGATTTCGTGTCAGACTGCAGTTTTGTCCATGAGATGTGGGCACTGCTGCATGCCAAGTACATGCCTTCTGTCGAAGTAGAAATACAGAAGCTATACCAGCAACTCAGTGGTGCCAGGCAGGCGGGAAAGCCACTTGAGAAACATGTCAACGAGGTTGTTGGTATAGTGAACCAGATGAGGGGTCTGGGAGAAGCTGTGCCTGATCAGCTATACCGCTCTAGGCTACTGGCAGTGGACAGAGAGTATGCACTGCTGCAGCCGATGCTGCAGCAACTGCCAGTGCAGCAGATAGTGTCCACGCTGCTGACGCATGCTCAGAATAGCAGCCAGTCTGCCCCATCGCGATTCCCACGGGATGATCGCGGTGGTCAGCAGAGATTTGGGGGACGAGGGTATCGTGGTGGACGCCACGGTTGTCGCCATGGTACACCCCCAGAGGTTGCCGCAGTGGGAGCAGGGGGAGCAGATAAGCGCAAGTGCTTCAATTGTGAGAAGCCTGGCCATCTGCAGAAAGATTGCCCTTTGCTCTCCGCAGAGGTCAAGCAGTTCCTACAAAAACAGGCAGCTGCAGGGCGGGGCCGTGGCAGAGGCCGCGGGGGCCCTCAGGTGGCTGTGGTAGACCTAGCGGAACTGCGAGCTGAGTGTGCTGATGGGCCGTCGCCCAACATGCCATACACATTTCTGGTGGATAGCGGGTCTGACCTGAACATATGCTTCGACTATAGCATGTTCAGCGAGATCAAGCCACCAGATATCACAGAGTGCCAGCCCTTAGACCAGGGCAGGCTTAAGATATATGGCATGGGCACTATCAGGGCGAATGTGGGGAAGTACGTGACAGTACAGGGCGAGCTGGTGCCTGTAGATATTGAGCTGGATCATGTTTACTGGGTGCCAGCCGGCCCGATCAATATCCTATCAACGACTGTGCTGAAGCGGTCGAACGTGTACTTGCACACAGGCAAGGCAAACACAGTAGAGATGCCGGGTTTTTATGACCAAGCACAAACATTTGTGGGCAACTGTGAGCAGGGAGTTGATAGTGATGATAACCCCACATTGAGCTGGTATTGTGGGACGGGCAGACCAATATGGGAACTGCGCCCTGTAGATTCAGGGATTGACTGGACCAGTGCCAATAACCTTTTCCACAGAAATAGGAAATGGGTTGGTGAGCAGGCGAGAATCGCTGCGGTAGATGGTGTACCTATTGGTCAGAGATCTTCTTACCAACTTGACCCAGCATTTCTGGTACATCTCTCGTTTCATCATGCGGGCAACCGGATTCTCAAACTAATGACCGAGAATCCAGACCTGTATGACCTCAAGTTGCCTAAACCCACGGGAATAGCGCTTGAGTGTCATGGTTGCCACGTGGCGGAGCAGAGAAGTGGTGACAGAGCACGGCATGGGGGCAAAGTGACAGAGAATGCCTCGTATGCTGGAGAAGTATTGCATGCGGATCTGGCTGGACAGATTAAGCCAGTAGGCATAGGAGGAATAAACTACATCCTATTAGTAGTGGATGAGTACAGCAGGTACTCACATGTGATCCCGCTGAAGTCGAAAAGCGGTGCTGCGGAGATGATATGTCTTCTGATAGAACGCATCCGCACTCAGATTGTCTATGACAAGGAGGTAGGGGTGCGGAGGCTGCACACGGACCAAGGAGGTGAGTTCAGCTCGAGTCAGCTGGCTCAGTACCTTGAGTGGCGAGGGATAGTACACACGTTCACTGACACAGCCCAACATGAGTCAAATGGGTTGGTAGAACGAAAGATCGGTGTGCTGAACACGTCAGTGCGGGCGAGCCTGCTGCAGGCAGCAGTGCCTGCATTCCTGTGGCCGGAGGCATACATGAGCGTGAACCATGCACACAACCTGACGCCGAGCACAGCACTGGAGGGTGTGAGGCGGAAGGAGGCAAAGCAGAAGCTGGAGGATAGGTTTGTTGCCACCAGCTCTGAGCCATGGTCCAAGAACGTGCAGCAACGGGCTAAGCAGCTGAGAGTCAGGAAGGCTGCAGCGCATGCGCTGAGTCTGAATGAGCTGTGTGAGACGCTGGTTGCCAGGAGAGAATTGGCATTTGTGGCACAGCATATGAGAAATGTGAATGTCAGAGAGATTGTGCCATACTTGTTGTGGTTTAGGAAGGTCAAAGAAGATGACTTCCGTCTCGTGGTGGCACAGGTGAAACCTTTCGGGTGTCCAATATATGTGTATCCAAGGAGGGAGCACTTCAGGCACCTGGAAGCGCGAGGAATCCTCGGTGCCTATATGGGACCGGGTGGAGGTCCTCACATGGACAGGGTTTACGTGAAACGTGGGAATGGGGGAGCAGTGCGGATGTACAGGCACACGGCTGCTCCACCTGCTCTAGTGAAGGATTTCGCGCAGCGATTTCACATGGCTGGGGAGGCTACGGCGGACCCAGTTGTGCTAGAGAACTATGAGCAGGGTGAGTTTGAGATCCTACCCGATCAGTACACCAGTGTAGTGCCGGAAGCTGAGTTCTTGCCCAACATGAAGAAGTGGGTGAAGAGCACTAGTGTGCGGGCAGTGCGTCCACCAGCCAGTCGTGAACACATGATGCCAGAGAGGGGCAGAAATGTGGATTGGGCTGAGGGGAGCATCCGGGTCTGGGCCATCAACACTGGGAACCAGGAAGAACGCTGCATAGGCGTTTCAAACCGACAGACGAGCTACCTGAGGGTGAGCCCGAGTTTTCTCCTAGAGTGTTGGGTGCAGAGCTGCTGGCACGACATGAGCGCTGGCACACACCAGAGATCAGTGAGGCAGTGGTTGCAGCGCGCTGCGATCATGCAGCGGCTGACAATGCTGCAGCAGTGGCACACTGGGACTATGATGCAGCAAACCAGCCGTCTGGGCCTCTACACCACGAGTTTAGGCCTGCAGAGACGATCCCTACGAGGGATAGGGCTGTGCTGCACATAGGGGACTGTGATATCCATCCGCTTCCAACTGATGAGGAAGTGAGTGATACTGAGTCTAGTGATGGAGGTGAGGATGACTCTGAGTCTGAGTCTAGATCCCGCTCGCGTTCAGCGGAACCAGTCCAGCGGTCGATGGGCAAGGAGCTGAGTGAGCCACCCCCACCTGTGCGAGCTGACGGTCACGGCGGCGGCCGAAGTCACCGCGGGTCCACGGTATCAGGGCGTGATGACCGTGACAGATATGATGAGCCGAGGCATATATCTGGGTCTGAGGGCCAGGGGCAAGGCGAGCTACGGCATGTGCCTAGCGGAATAGCGACAGGCGGTGATGGCTCAGGGGGAGAGTCAGCACCAAGTGCCGCGAGGGGCAGCGGAGAACGTCTGGATCCGCCACATGAGGTGAGGGTTCGATGGGTTCCAAAGCCTTTTCACTTGATTCGCAAAATCTTAAGACCTGCTGTCCATGCTGTGGGAGCAATTGTGAGTGATGCTGCTGTTGAGCGCATTTCCCCGGAGGAAGCACGTGAGCATGTGAGTGATGCTGCGAGCCCCACAGTAATGAATGATGATGAGAATAACGTCGGTGACTTGTCTGATGGAGTGTCAGCTGCAGCTGACAGTGTGCTCCTGATGCAGAAAAGACGACGGGACAGAAGGTGACTCCAAACGGTGGCCCTACTGCTAGCCTTTGTGAGTCCAGGCGTGCAGCTACCGTGAGGAAGAGGGTCGAGGCCGTAGTAGATGATCCAACGGTTGCAGCAGGCCATGCGTGGTGCTCATTGTGAGAAGTGGATCACGGGCAATGCTCGATGAGCTGACCTCCTTAAGAGAACATGATGTGTTTGAGCTGGGTGAGTGCCCAACAGGAGTGAAGCCTGTGACAGGCAAGTGGCTGCTTAAGATCAAGCGAGGAGCACAGGGTGAGATTGAGCAATTCAAGGCCAGATACGTAGCCAGGGGATTTACGCAAGTGGAGGGCGTAAATTTCTTTGAGACATGGGCACCTGTGGGCAGTTACGCTACCTTCAGGGCTCTGTTATCAGTCTGTGCAGTAGAGGATCTAGAGACGAGGCATATAGACATTAAATGTGCTTTCCTGAATGGTGTTCTGGAGGAGGAAGTGTATGTGGCACAACCTCCGGTGCTGGACGATGGGTCTGGTATGGTGTGGCGTCTGAAAAAGGCGTTGTATGGTCTGAAGCAAGCTGCCTGGGAGTGGCACAAAGCGCTTGCAGAACTCTTGTTGAATATGGGTTTTGTGAGATCAGCCAGTGACCCTGCACTGTTCATTTGCAAAGTAGGACGTTGTCTTATTTTTCTGTGGGTCGATGATCTGCTGATTTTCGGTCACAGAGAGCAGATGGATGATGCCATCAGAAAGATCCTTGAGGCTTTTGAGGGTCGTGACCTGGGGGAGCTGGGATATGTGCTGGGCATGGAGGTCATACGTGATCAACTGCTCGCACTATCACCATCACACACAGAAAGAGCATCAGGGACATGCTAGAGAGATTTGGCATGAGTGAGTGCAGACGGGCGCCAACTCCGTTGGTACCAAAGCAGAAAATGTTTAGTCTGAAGGAAGATCCTAGCCAGGCGAAGGCTACAGGCACAGAGCATAAGAGGTTTATGCAAGCCGTAGGAAGCAATCCAGTATGTGCAGTTGTGTCGCGTCCAGACATTGCGTTTCCGGCTAATGTCTTGGCCAGGCATATGGCTGGGAGTGCCAAATGTCATTGGAATGGTGTCCTTCACGTACTGAGATACCTGCGAGGACCATAAACTTTGGCTTGACCTTTAGTGGCTCCAATGGGGGATGTGAGGTGTTGGAAGCATTTACGGATGCTGACTTCGCCAATGGTGCTTGCTTGAGAGCGTGTCAGGAGTAGTAGTCCGGATGCATGGGAACTGTGTGTTCTGGCGTTCGAAGAGGCAGACTGTGGCTGGTGATACAACTGAGGCAGAGCTCATAGCAATGAGTTCAGCAGCCAAATGAGGTGATGTGGGCTAAGCAGTTGTGCACTGATCTTGGTTTGTCGGCTGTGAAGCCAACGCTGTGGGGTGACAACAAGAGTGCCAACTTGCTAGCAGTGAACCCCATCTCTAGTGACCGCTCTAAGCACATCAGGGTTAGGGACCTGAGGGGTCCGAGAGTTTGTAGAACTCGACGAGTTGACTATCAGCTGGGTTAGCACGGTAGACATGCTAGCTGATATGTTCACTAAGGTGTTGGCAGGACCAGCACTAGCAAAATTCAAAGATAGAACTGCAGCTTGCGGTAGTACAAGCTTAGTCTAGGGGAGTGTTGTGATCCAGCCATGCACAGGACTACGGTGACCATGCATGGTGGCATACACAGGACTACGGTGACCATGTATGCGGGGAATCACGGTGCTGATCCGGAGTGGCTATGGGGCAGCCATGCACCGATGGCTGACCATATGCACGAGCAATGCATGCAAGATTGCGTGCCGCAGACATTGATTCAGATCGTATCCGTATGGAGACGTTGATTGGAACGCTTATATAGGCTCTGCAGATCGTAGTGGTAATCACTCTCTCTTCTACTGTCCTAAGACTCACGTGCATTCATCCTCCAACTGAAGGTACAGGCGCTGTCACGGACAGATACCTAAGACAGCAAGGTATGTGACAGCACCAACCCTGCGCATGACGACATGCTCAGGATCCCACAGGCCTTAGGCCGCGGTCCACTGAATTACGTCACACAGGTGGAATGGTCGATTGGGCCCATTTCGACTGCAGTGCCCCCGACGCCACGATGTCGATTGTAACCCAATCGACTGCTGTACCCCGGGCGCCACTATGGTCGATTGCGCCCAATCGACCAGTCATGGACCACAGGTCACTATGCGCACTTGAGCACAGTGAAGTCCATATGAACGCTCGTGACCTCATCTCGTATATACGCGTGCCACTGATGTCCAAGTCACCTGTCCTGTCTGATTCCAGTTTCTCGACGGTCGAACCGTCTGCACAGGTGGCTGGTCGATTGGGCCCATTCGACTGCAATACCCCGGACGCCACTATGGTCGATTGTAACCCATTCGACTGCAGTACCCCGGGCGCCACTATGGTCGATTGTACCCAATCGACTACAGCACCCGGGACGCCACGATGGTCGATTGGGCCCAATCGACCAGCCATGGGCCACAACCCTCGTGCCTCACATGGACGATACTGTGTCAATGTCGTAGGCAAGATCTTCCGCATATGTGCATATTACTATCCCATCGTGTACGTGTCCACACAAACTCCATCCTGGACGCCCTCCGAAGTCCTCCCA